>JBCEWB010044640.1:0-14465 GCA_039654565.1 Peronia peronii | reverse complement strand
CCCCCCCCCCCCCCCCCCCCCCCCCCCCCCCCCCCCCCCCCCCCCCCCCCCCCCCCCCCCCCCCCCCCCACCTAATCATGTTTTGCAGAGTCCCAGTTCATTCATTCTGATTCACTAATACTGCAAAATTCAGAATGGTTACTAGGATTCCTTAGGCGGTCTGTGGACTGTAGCTGTCTCTCTCACTGTTTTACATCACTCTCTGAAAAAGTCTTCAATGGAGTTATTGTACAGAATTAAATATGTACGGGTCTTGTATCTTGGCGATTTACCGATTGTGTTGCCTAACTTCAAAAGCTACATTTTATTGTCAGGTTATGTTTTTTTAAAAGAAAGAAACACAGAGCTATTGACATTTCTGTTCCATTTGCAAATTCCTTATTTTTCAAGTGAAACAATTCCAAAACTTCATTTGGCATATTCACTAGCCAATAATCGGCCGCACAGTCACAATTGTTGAACCCATTTAATGTTAAGTCACACCAGCTGGTTAATTTAAAAGAAAGGTTACACAATGGTCTTACTAGACATGGCATATTTCTCTCATGTAGTCCTTTCAGTTGTGACAGTTTTCACAGCAAGCGTCTGTTATAGAGGGCGAGTTCTCAACGACAGCTTTGTTCACGAGCATCAAAGGTGTGGGTAGGACCCGTAATCCACATACAAAGAATAGAACAACAACACGAATACTAAAAGATACAGAGGTAGGAAGACATGGAGAGACTCCAAGGACATTGTCCAGTTTCTAGTTCGACTTACTAACGCCTGTCTTTTATGTGGCCAATAGTGTAAATTAATGATGGCAATTGAGTGCTAACCAGAGCCGAAGTAAGAGGAAACTTGTGATAAAACTGCACAAGTGCAGTGATGTGAAAATTATCAATCACTATCATTTATTGGCTTGGCTATTCGAACGCTGAGTTTGGCACGCCTAATTCTATTATTTAAAGTGGCCACCACAAGCTGAAAGAAAAAATGCTAAGGGAGAGAATACTGTCGCTTGCTGCAAGGACAAAAAAGACGATAATTCCAGAGCTTTAACAAACCCAATTTTGGTATCTAGAACGGTCACTACTGACAGAAAGAAAACAAAAAGAAAATAATGAGAAAAATGTCATGGTCCTGCTTACTATGAAAAAAAAAAAAAGAAAGAAAGAAATAGATGATGGCACCACAGCTATGGTTCTTTTCTCTCTTTCTTCTTTCTTTCTTTTCTTTTCTTTTTTTTAAATTAGATATTTTCATAAACAAAAAGCGATTCGAAATTTAGTTCATTACATAAAAATCAATCTAAAGGGGCCAAAATTTCGTTGTTTTGCCAGCTCGATGCTGAAGGATCTGGGAAAACATGTCTGCCACAGTCAGCTGATCACACGTTGAAAGTTAACTTGGATAGACCTAATTTGGGGTTTTGGTTAAATACTGACAATATGGTGAAATAATTCAAAATTTGTTGATGGAAACTCGCGAAAAACGAGAGGACTTTTGATTCGATCCAGGGTTCACACTATGCTCTTTCTTTTTCTCTCTCTCTCTCTCCTGTTTGATAACAGCAGAGTGTGGGTTAGTGCTTTATTGTAATGGAAATAACAGTTAAATTTCGTTAAAATAACTTCTTTTCACATTCCTAACAGAATTATTTAACGTTCCGTTCTGACTCAATATGTGATTCTTTTTTGTTTGTTTGTTTGCTGCTGAACTGGGAGTCTGCCAGATTCTTGTCAAAATTCAAAGTTCAACATAATCAACACAGTCAAAATTTTCTACGTTCTCCGGTTTTTTTTTTAAAGACATAATATTGGATATGAACTTTACAACAGCTGAAGGAATTTTAAATTAGTGTGCAAGTGAATGCGTCTTATGTCAGGTTAATACATTTCCATAGGGATCCGACCCTGTAAGAGTCCATGATATAGTATACAGCTCTAAGAAGTTTACAGTGGTCCGAAAATTAAAATTTTATCAGCAGTTCGCAATTGATTTTAATTATTCCTTACTGTTACAGATTAATTATGATTTCTACAATATCATGGTCAGAAGGTGTCAAAAGTTAATTTACAGAAAATTGATAGAGTCTAATGTTTGTTGTTTTCGGGAATTTGGTTCTTCCTACTTGGTTTATAAATCGATATGGTTTAGATTTTGTCTGTCTCAGGCAAAATACTTTTAAGGCCCATAGGAAAGTGAACATCTGAATTTTCTTTAAAGAGATAATTTTGATTTCAACGTTTTACTCGATAATTCAAACTAGGCCGATTTCTTGTAACGGCTCATTAGCACGTGTCTTATTTCTTCAAAGCCGTATAGATAATAGTACGATTTTACTGAGAAATGAGTTTCAAAGAAAAGCTGTGGATTATGCCTGACTGAGCACGTCAAACTGTACGCTAGTCCAGGGTATAATTCAAATGAAACTTAGTGCACGATATTGCACCCCTCTCCCATCAAATTCAGCCTCAGCTCCGTCTAATTATTCAGTGACGTCACTACCATCTTCACAATGAAAATGAACACTATAACATTTTACGAAAAATGTCTTAAAATTAAGACGACTGTCCACCGGCAACTAATCAAATACATCAAAAAAGTTGAAAAACAATGTGAAGAATTTTGAATTGAGTTTATAAAATGAACTAATAGATTTTTAAAGGTCGTAATGGCACAAAAGTGTAAGACTAACGATCCTGGCCTCCAGGTGAGATCGTGTTATGATATCCGGCAACGAAGGAGTGAGGGGGGAGGGGGAGGGGGAAGAGGAAATGAGGGGTATGTGTGTATGGGGGAGGGGGAGAGAGGATGCAGGTTGTCAAAATCCAGAGAATTTTCTGTGCATTTTCAAAGGCATCAAAATGTCATCATAGTGTAATTTATTTTTCTAGCATGATTTTTCTTAGTGCATGTGTGTGTGGATCGGAGGGAAGGGAAAGAGGAAGGGCGGGGCTACTTTTCCGATGTTCTGTCTGCTTTTCTGATGTTCTGATTGTTCTGTTCTGCTTAACTGTGTATTATAAATACAACTCGTTCTCTGGACTGATAGCTAGCCGTATCTGTTATAAAAGGGGCCCAAATGCTCATACATGTTTATATTTATATTTATGTGTTTTCTTTCATAAAAAGTTGATCACAATCTCACTTCCATACTCGTTACTTACTATATTTTTGTCCATCAGGCAATGTTTAAAAATAGATTTTTAATGGTCGTAAATATGAAATAAATATAATTATTCCTGTTATACGCACATGAATTCTCTCTCATTAATGCAACTCAGTTCTTTCTCCTCCAGAGTAAGATGAATTTTTGTTCCCTCCTCAATGTCTAATACTATAATGGTTGGCCAATTTTTGTTGTCCTCCCTATTTCTGATTTTGTTATCTTTTCGATTTCTAATATCAATGGCGGACCAACTTTGTTGTCTTCTCTGTTTTTAATAAAAATGGTGAATTAGTATTATTACTATTATTACTATTATTATTATTATTGTCACTTCAAAGTCTAATACCAATGGTTGACCGATTTGTGTTGCCTTGTCCATTTCTTATACCAGTGATGGACGAGGCTCTGTTGTCTTCTCTATTTCAAGCAGAACACAGTGGGTATGACAGTTACGGTCATGTTGTCCCCACCCCTAATGCTCACTAACAACACTTCGGTTGCTTTGGCAATTTACTGTCCATTAGCCCCATTATCTCCTCATCCTCTGCATATGCGCCCACTCGCCCACACATATATATACACACGCGCACACACGCACACAGCATACATACAAGACCACATTTACAAACTGACAAAATTCTTCTTGCCTGGTCCCCTCCATCCATAATCAATATAGACACCCCTGCTCTTTCACGCATTCCCAAGCAGCCAATCTTTGGGATGGAAGAGGAAGGAGCTGTTCAAACAAAGAAGAGGAAAAAAAAAAAAAAAGGTCATCGTTACTAAATCCTGATCTCTTACTTGTGTTTGTTCATTCAGTGAAGGGATATGTTTGGCCTGGAAAGGGGGGGGGGGGGGGATGAAGAGAGAGGGGATGAAGTAGTCATCTGAAAGACTAATCATAGTGTGGGACACCAGAGTGTGAACTGACGTCAAAGCAAATTTGTTTCGTCACTGGCAGCCATTAAATTGCCATGGAGTTAAATGTCAGAAACAGCCTGTTACATATCTTCTCGTCTTACGGTAAATCTTCCTTAAACAAATGTTATAGTGTTAATAGAAGTGATTGGAGAACCTCAATGTTTATAACGATAGTGGACATAGCTGTACAATATCTAGTTCATGACGTGGAACTCAGCGAACAAAGAGAAACTGATTCCATGTTTACATAACGTGTTGCTTATCTGTGTCGAAGATGATTGTAACTATCTGAACAGTAGCGACACTTATGCAGTAAAGTACTTCAACTGTAACTGCAGTATACAGAAATGGAACAATTAGTGACGTTACAGCAGGGTGGGAGAATGAAACCCAGCGACAGCTACTTGTACTGTAACAGGAACAGTAACTGCAATAACAGCAACAGTTTTCAGACAAGTACTGTTTGAATCAAGCGCTGGACATCCATCATCACTCACATGTTCGTATCAGTTTAGTACTGGGTGTAGTCTTTCTTCAGTAAAAACAAATCATACATCATATAAAATTCTATCTGGCCATTGCATCAAGCTTTGTTATTAACATACACCAAAATAAAGTGGTAATTTTGGTATGGCTTCCAGTTATTAAGATAAATCAAGGAGGTAAACCCCCCGAAGAAACTATAAAGAAGAATATCAAAGCACTCAAGACGTAACAAATGGTTGTCCTCGAGCAATTCTATTGCAACAGGTTTAGTTCTCCGGCTTTAACTTGAACAAGAAGCAGTCCACGTGAGTTATCTCTGAAGAAAATGATCACTTCACAGCCATGTTAGAATGGAAAACAGATTGCGTCATACGATTGCACTGCGGCGTCTCAAAGACCTGTTCAACAAAGGAGTACTTTGCAGACTACCCCACTAAAAAAAAAAGCAAAACCACAACAATGAGTTCCGATACTAATGTCTAAGTGTTGCAGATCATTCCTGATTAAAAATTAATTTGATTAACATATGCCTTTCGTACAAGCTTACACGAGTATGAATTGCTTTGGTTAGACAGCGTTTTCTTACTCTATAAATCTTACACATGTCAATATATCAGTGCATCAGAATATGAACTGCATCGTTTCACTGCACCTAATACGCAACACTGATTGAATAGACAGATATGGGCGTTTGTGCGTTGAAAGAACGCAATTCCTAAACAAGAGGGGGATAATTATTTTAAAACCGCGTGAGTTTTATATAATGTCTATATATAAAGAGAACCCTTGAATCAGGAACTAGTCCAGATATATTTCAAATCTCTGTCTGAGTTTGGGGACACTGCAAATTGAAGCCTTTATCTTCTAAATCCGAAATGATAATGACCTTTAACTTGCAACACAAAATCGTATGCTTCAAATTTATTGGCTATTTTGAAGTTATGCCTGCTAATTTTAATACATTTCATAAGTTGATTCACCATGTTTACCGCACAAGTAATTAGATGAGTTATACATCTGTGATTCTATAGAATAAATGTCTCGTAGCCAGTCAAAATGAGTCATATGTCATTTTCCCACCAAACTGAGATACTTTTATCTCATAAAATCTTTAATTACACACTTCAATGTGGTGAAAAGTATTTTGAGCTAAATTGGCTAAGCCAGAGATTTTGCAAATTAAAGAGACAGGGTGACTTCTCAGCGCGGACTTAAAGCAGGAGCAAATTCGAAAATATAAAAAGCTTTACAATTAAACCCATACCTTTATCTCACAATATCCTGATATACTTATAATTTGAATGTAAGAGCAATACTTTCTTATTCTCTGTCAATTTCTCTAATATAAAAACCTTGATATCAGACCATAATAATTCATCATATTCAACTCCGAATTTTTCTGTCCGCATTTACCGACTTACGACTCATTCTCACAGGCTGAGAGACAAATACATAATTGTAAGGGCGCATTTTTTTCTTAACAATGTTATCTGATGGCTTTTAATCTTACCCTTAGAAGTGCCAAGAGTTGCATTTTTGGCATGTGTCTGACTTATGCCATTACCTAGAACAGCGACCATGTCCCACACAGAACAAGAAACGGCGATCTCGCTATAAGTCAGCGCACCGACAGTGGAACAGAGACTATTTTAGATATGAAGAGAGAAAAGTAAGGATACTTGAAGAATGAAAAGGACTATTTTAGAGAGAAGGAAAGGACAGTGAAACAGGCCAGAGTTGATCTTTATTATCGAAACAAATGAAATTCTAGTATTTAATGAAAAGAAAGATCCAGGCCGTTGAAACACAAAGAACACAGCTATGTAAACTATAAGGGCAATAGAGCAATACCTAGAGAAAACATTAGCAAGTGGATTATTGGGTGTTGTCTGAATATTGTCCTTGCCAAGGCAATGGAGTAGTACAGTATCAGAAACTCTTCACGGCATCTGAAAGCATCTGACGCTAAATTAGGTAGGGGCTCCTAATGGTTTACTATGAAAGCAATGAAATGTTGAATTCTTATTTTTAATCATAAGTCCTTGTGCTATACCTGCAAAACGTCATCAACATCTTCATTTGTCCTGAGTAAGCAAAGTCTAATTATAAATCGCTTTGTGAAATGTCCTGAGCAAGCGAGGTCTAATTATGAACTGCTTTGTGAAACAACTAGGTCGATTGGAGACAGCTCATAGTTTTGTAGAATGGAATGTGTAACTCCATCATCGGCAATGCAACGATCAGATGCATAATGAGAAGAATTGCAAGTTTAACCACACTGCAATGGAAACGAAGTGTCGAAGCAACACTTATCCAGGTATGGGGACAAACCTAGATTAGCAAGGTGTGCCAATATGACGTTCAAGAATCCTACATTGTATAATGCTTTCTTATTGAACTGCTCCTCTCATGTTGTTAGTCTTTGTCTTTTGCAACTCAGTTAATCAATGGAACCAGTCAGATACCTATCGTCTCAGAGACCAAACATTTTGTTTACGGTGTTATCTTATGCTCTCCCCTCGTATTTCCAGTACTAATGGTTGTTATATCTATGGCTATGACTGCCTTGTTATCGTTACACACTGTGACTCTTATGTCACTGAAACCATGCGTCAATCTGCCCTCCCCACACTTCCCTTAAAAAAAAAAAAAGTGAACGCTATTTGAGTATTTTTAACAAAAGTGATTTACAAATTTGTACATATTCGTATAAGCAAAGGAGATTAAAACCTGAGAATATAGTCTTGGATGATTGACTCAGTATATAGAACTGGCGGGATAAGTTTCAAGCAAGAGTGGAAAAGAAATAGATTGAAAGTAAGGAACCATTGGGTTTTAGAAATACCCAGAGTGACACTGACGCATTGCTTTTCCATCACTATCACTCCAGCGTTAGAACCACTAAGTATCAGTCACGGTAAGCATTATCTGTAACATTATAAATGCCCAAGCTCTTAAAAGCAGAAAGGAAACATTTCTAGTAAGACTACACCTTATAAAAAAAGTACACTCTGCAATGTCAGAGACGTTAATAATCCCCAGCGCCAGATGTGTGTATCCCTTAGCCCCTTACCAGCTACATTGAACTGTAGTTGTGTCAGAAATTACCAGTGAAATAATTATTGTTTGATTGGTTAAAAAAAAACCCAAAAAACTCTTGAAAATAATAGAACACAGTAGTAAATTTATTGTTCTTGCTTTGAGTAAAAAGCGTCGAGTTATTTGGGAAATAGAGCCAATTTTTGTGCAAGAATCATGAATAAGATATGTATTATATTATTAGACCGAATCCCTTGATCAAATGGTGGCTTGAATTTAGTATTCACTTTTATTGACATTTTGAAAGTAGCGCTCGAACGATGTAGCTTTATTTCATGTTTATCTGAGCCTAAACAATGATATTTATTTCACCAGTCTGTGTACCAGATTTGAAGACAAGCATCCAACAGTTGTATAGAGTAAAGACCTACAATTTCGTTGAGTATGCAGCCCAAATCTCTTATACTTAACAAGATGTTTACCGATCAAACCAGACCAGAAAAATACTCAAGAGCTTTCATATGTAACACTTTTCATAAAATATTGATGACAACGATAGATGTGGAGGTTATGTACATTGAGAAAACACATTATTCGTGCGCCACAGGGTGAAATAAAAAAAAAAAGTAATGTATTGTAAGAAACCACTTATCTTCAAAGTTTGTAGACGGTTACAAAAATGAATAGAGGTACTGACAATTTTGATCAGCAAATCAAATAACATGAAAAATCTGAGATGAAAGAACTTATTTTTTTCTGATAACCCTTTGGATCTCTATATTTATGACAACTGAGTACATTCGTACTCTGGAAGAAACTTCCCTTGAACAATCAAGATAATCTGGTTTAAAGGTCTCTTACAACATGTACTGAAAAGTAAGAACAGGGGAGTGTTCTCGATAGAGGTGGTGTTTGTTACAATGAAACGATAGCGTTACTGACTGCCACCTCAGGGAGGTAAGTTAGGTGATTATAGTGTTATCTATATTCGGATCAGCTATGTATATGTATGATTTGTTATGTCAACACGATTGCCAAGGAGTAGCAGAAAGACGAGAGAAAGACACAATCCATTTTTTTTAAACTCGGAACAACGCTCAGAGCGTTGCTGAGAAATTCCATAAATGACCATAAATTTACTTTCACTTTGATGTATAACATGTATATGTCACACAATACAAACTATCATATCGTAATTGAAACAATACTATCCCTAAGGTTAGAAGCAATGGAAAAAAATTCCGTCAGAATGAGGTTAAACATTCCAGAGTTAAAGAGTTAACGTGTTCATGTTGCCCATAGTCTGTGGTGTTCCAACGTGCTACACGGTCACTCGTAACGCCCAGTGCTTGGTAATCGTCTCTACACATACAAATACTGCTATTATTCTCTGCATTATGTTGCCATTATTATCATATAGATTGTCAAATTAAATGTCAATTACTTATTTCACACTCTGCTAGTGAGTTCCTTGATTGAATAAACCGTACAGTTTTAAGCGATGACAGCTGAATATCAGAATGCAAATCATGTACTAAACGTTCTTCAGGACCACCGCTGCTGCATCGTGTTATTGCTTCTATATGTTATGCTTTTCACACATTCTCTCTGCAACATTTATGCCAGAACAGTTAACAACCGCCCAGTACTGACAAATAAACAAACACACTGAAACATTTCGAAAGAAGAACGTGAGCCTTTGTTGCTGGTATAAACCAATTTAGAGCGTTCCATACAGAAATTCATATCTACCATCAACTATATATGCTTATCAAGTGGCAGCAATGTTTCTTAAATCTCCCTTATTGTGATGATATTCGTGACATTTTTTTTTCTATAATACGTTGAGTGTGAATGTATGCTATCTCTCATAAACTGCGAATGGATTTTTTTTTGAACACAAATAAAGTTTATATTATATATTCTCTTTTCTTACTTTCAATTTGATTATATTATATTATAGTATGTAATTTCCCTGAAGTCATGCAAAGTTGTTGTGACATAGACTGAAATGCTTTCCAACATGTTTGCATGTTATGAAATCCCCGAAGAATCAAATGCAATGGAATGACTGCTAGAATCTGTGTTTCTGTGCATTAAGCGTCTGGTTACCTAAGCCTGTTATCTATCATTGGTCCCAAAACCTCGCATTGCGTGATTGTCTGATAGATTGAGCCGGCCCAATGTGGTTTCAAAGTGCAAAGTACATGAGCAATCTAAATGTCCAATCTCTTAAGTCTTTGCTTGCCAAGGAATAAGGAGAGTGGGTCTCTGTAAAGGACAATCATCGATAATCCCCATAAAAAAAACTTAAAAAGCGAATTAATTATAAAACTGCATTATGATTACGTTATGAATGTTGTCTATTCATAGGGAAATACGTAGTGATCAGTTTACAGTGTAGAAAAGTAGCAAACAAACAACATGAGGTCTAAGCAGACTTTCGCTACTTTTTCTTACATACGCAATAATACATAGCTACATAATTATCTACCCATCCACCTTCCTACCTACTTACTTACCTACCTACCTAGAAACCTCCCTCCCTCCCTCCCTCCCGACCTACCTGCCTATCTACCTAGAACTGTTGACTTGCTCAGGACATGTAACTTTAATATTTATCGTCAACAGAGTGAATATTTGTAATTTCATCAGGGATATAAAAATCATATATATTTTCAATAAAGTGATGAGGATGTGAAGCTATTTTAATCACTTTTTTTTCTGATGAGATTGATGATCTGTTGTATTCTTGTTTCTTTCCGTTGCCATCGTAGCATGTTGTACTTCTTATTATGTTTTACTGTAGGGAGTCTTATAGTTAAATCTGTAAGAACTGGATAATTACGTTACGTTCTAAATACTCTTTCCACCTCCTGTTGGAGGTTATCTCGTATCGTATAACTGGATAAGAACATCATCTAAATACCGGGGGAAAAGGGGCAAATCAATCTAGAGCCATAAAACAAACAGGCCACAAAGAAAAAGCTGATGGCAAGACCATTATTTCGAAAGGTCAGGTATTCCTTGCTTTCATCATCAATCTCCGTCCCTTGACGTATTACGTACAGTGCAACTTGCTTGTGCTGTCAGTAAGTCTGGTATCGCCTGTGGGCTCCTGAGAGCTTGAGTTAGAATAGAAACATTAGAAAATTATCTTAATTGAATGATCCTCTGTGAAGCTAAAGATCAAATATTTATCTTTAACGACAGCAGCAGCAACCGTTTCCACTGCCGTTTCCACTGTATTGACCACAGCTGTTATTGTCAGCCTGATGACTTGGCATTCAAGCACCTGACACACAGATATAGGAGTTCATATTCAGGTAACACACCTCGCATAGTCATACTGTAGAGAAGCGTCACCCACATAATAATACATCTCATATGTAAAGACCAACATCAAATGAAATGTTTCTTGCGAATAGGAAGAGACATTAGACATGTTAAATATGTGAAACAAATGGAAGAACTATCACTTCAGAGGAAAAAAGCAACAAAACTATCCCTGATCCATTCAGTGGTTTCTTCCCATATTTTTTTCTGATGTCACCTTTTTCATCTTTCTTGTATTTGGATTTCGTTCCTTTGACAATGTTCTCGACACGACCATCTGACTTCCATGTGGTCAGACCAGCTTCATTTTCTCATCTGCACCATAGATACCAGATCTCCATTATTGTATGGATGTCTGATCTCTAATAATGTGTGGATGTCAAATCTTTATTATTCTGTCGATGTCAGATCTCTATTGTTATTGTCAAAGCTCTATTATTGCGTGGACGTCAAATCTCTATTATTTCATGAATATCAGATCACTATTACTGTGTGGATGTCAGATCTATTGTTATTGTGCGGATGTCAGACCTCTATTATTATGTGGATGCCAAATCTCTATTGTGCAGTTGTCAGAAATCTCTATTATTATGTGGATGTCAAGTCTCTATTATTGTGTGGATGTCAAGTCTCTATTATTGTGTGGATGTCAAATCTCTATTATTATGTGGATGTCAAATCTCTATTATTGTGTGGATGTCAAATCTCTATTATTGTGTGGATGTCAAGTCTCTGTTATTGTGTGGATGTCAAATCTCTATTATTGTGTGGATGTCAAATCTCTATTATTATGTGGATGTCAAATCCCTATTATTGTGTGGATGTCAAATCTCTATTATTGTGTGGATGTCAAGTCTCTGTTATTGTCCCTTATGTTGTATAATTCTTGCACGAAGTCATTTCTTCCTTCCCGAGGAAGTCTATGAAAAAAAAATTGCTCTGGCATCTCAACTGGGGTCTCCTTCCTGTCAGAATCCGACGATTCTGCAGGAAACTGTTTGCAATGCCGCACAAAATTCAGCCGAAATGAGCCTTTTTTTTTTTTTTTTACAAATTATTGTCTCTACATTTGATATCTACTGAATCATTTTAACCGTCAGCTAGATTACTTCCCTGTGCCATGTACAAGAGGTTTAATGTCAGCAAAGAACAAACCACGTTTTATCCTCTTATTTCAAATAATGAAAAAAAAAAAAAAAAAAAAAAGGAAAAGAAAATTATCACGATGAGAAAGACATATTTCCATCACATAGTGATTTGTTTCAGAATTTTCCTTTATGGACGTTTCATATAACAAGAGAAAATGTGATTTTTTTTTCTTATTTACCCTGTTCATATTATACTTCTTGGACCCAGCAAAGGGGAACAATAGACTTGTTTCGACCAAGCGAACGCCTGGAAATTCCCGTTTAATTTTAGTAAGGGGTACAAACACTCAAAACTGTTCACTATCATTGACATAGAGAGACACATAAAAAAATGCGCGGGACCAGTGACAGCTGTTCTCAGATCTCGTGATGGACCAGTAACAAACATCAGTGGGTGTTCCATTTTTAGCAGGCGGGTACAAATACGCCGCCAGGGATTTCCAAATTTTTGCTTAGTCGAATATGACCTATTGGGCTGACGATCAAAATGATTCATTGTTAATAAAATTGTAGAAACAATTCTCTGACAAGCACCTATCGTAAATATCGTTATGCGGCAATTCGAATCACAGGTGTCACACAAACAGATTCTTTTACATAATTAAAACAAAAAGCAGCCACAACAAAATACTGAACGGAAGAGACTTACAGTCTTTCTGCTTGGTTTCTGCGGGAAAGGTCAACCGGGTTCCCATATCTACCGGCAACCTTATTTCTCACGTGACACTGAAACGTACCTGTTTGTTCATAACCAGTCGTGACTCTTCGACAGGGAGATCTGACCTCTAGCTCTTTCATGTGGGGAGGACGTGCAGAAAGGGAACAACACATCAAGTTCTGCATGTATAATTATTATGCCGCTGGAGGAGTAAAATGGTCTGAAATCGCATCTTAAGTAGGCGGAAATAGCCGGGAAAAATCGGGAACAATAATTTGAAACTGTTATCTGCTGTATTATAATCTAGCTCCTCATCACGTCAAAGACGCTGGCAAACAGCACCAGATGATAATAGTTGTTATCCCAATTCAAAATTGCAATATTAAGACAGAAAGACAACTCTGCCAAGACAGCATGCTCGCAATTATAATGGCCTAAAGCAGAGTTACACCCTTTAGCTTTTTGATGGATGGGTTCTACGTCAACTGTTTTGTCTGTCATAAAATGAAGGAAAAATAAACACAAAAATAAAGGCATAATAATAGACAATGAAGAGAGACTTCAATATTCATTGCTCAGCCTTTACAACGGTTTTTATTGATCCTCTAGAAACATATTTTTGAAATAGATCATTTTTTTTTATGAGTCTGACGAAAAGATATCACATCTAAGTATTACTATGCATATATTATTAGCTCTATTGTTACAACTTGGTGTTGCTCAGTGATCAGTGATCCAGATTATCCAGGTCTGTCTATTGGGAACAGCTAGGTTGACCTTTGCCTTTAGGTCTCTCCTAAGGAAATGTTATTATTATATCCATTCTGAAATATTATTTTGTCTCCCCCCCCCTCACTCTCCACACTTCACTTCTCCATTGAATTAATGGAAATGATGATAGCATTCAGGTAAAGGGTGTCAGAATTTTCACACACCTCCATTGCATTCACGCTTCTGACGGGAGACAGGCGCAAAATTAGCAGAGTTCCTCTTCTATCTTTGGACAAGTGTTTAGTACATAATGATCTTCCTTTTCAAACACCCCCATGTCATCCACACCTCTGGCAGCGGCTGCACTTGTGTTTTGAGGCGCACATAAACGTTAGTTCGTTGACAAAATGGGAAAGACGTGTCACACTTTGGGTATTGGATGGGAATTCATCGTCCCAGGTCCCACTCAAATCCACACTGTCCTGAAGGTGATAGGCCTCCGGACTAGCTCTGGGCCGGCAAAACGTGGGCGTTCATTTCAACCCATAGTGTGTGTGTCAATGTGTGACGTGTTGACCGAGGCAGGGAGATGAAATGAGGTATGGAATGGGGAAAGAAGAGACAAGAGAAGAAACATGTATGGAGAGAGAGAGAGAGAAAGAGAGAGAGAGATACTAGTAAGAGGAAGAAAACAAAAAGAAAAAAAGTGGCTTAAGCAAAAAATAAGCAACAGGAGGCGGGATGGGAAGGAAGGAAGGAGAGAAAAAAAAACAAACACATATAAAAAGAAGGGAAAACAATTGAGAAGATGGAATAAGACGAAATTGAGATAGAATATGGATAGATTTGTCGAAAGACGGATAAATAGACAAACAGGCAGACAGGCTGACAGACAAACAGACAACAGATAGACAGACAGATAGATAGATAGCTAAATAGATAGATAGATAGATAGATAGATAGATAGACAGACAGACAGACAGACAGACAGACAGATAGGTAGATAGATAGA
>JBCEWB010044629.1:0-14466 GCA_039654565.1 Peronia peronii | reverse complement strand
AGATAGATAGATAGATAGATAGATAGATAGATAGATAGATAGATAGATAGATAGATAGATAGATAGATAGATAACAGGACAGACAGATAGACAAGTAGATAAGTCCTGCTTCAGTTTTATCACGAACATTTCCTGTCAAACGGATAGAAACATGGGTCTATTGACTATTCCGAAGTAAGTGTACCTGATATGAAGACAGGGGGGACAAAGAAAATAAGAGTAAAGATCCTCACAGGGAATGCCATAGTTTCACCACGTTTGTAAATTTTACGCTGGGATACTTGCTATGATGAGAGTAACATAACTTAACACACACACACATTCTCACTCTCTCTCTCTCTCTCTCTCACTCAAATCACCAACATACACAATCGTTAACAACGAATAACAATAAATTATGAATAATGCATGTTTATAGGATCAGAGAATAACGTACCTCTTTGTGAATCTTTGTAGTTTCGTCGTGATAAAGAAAAGAAAATATTTCAACAATGCACAACAAACAAAAATTGCATTACATACAAAAGACAAAAAGGGAGGGAAGCCAAACAACATTAAAAGGCTGCCAGTTAATTAGGAGAAAATGACATTATCATGCTCGGCTTTAGGAGCTCAGACCGACAGAGATCGGCGAGTCTGTGGAGTGCGCCAGCTCACAGTGGGTAAGAGAGAGAGTGAAAGTGAGGAGTAGGATGGTGTGTGCATTGCTCACACAGCTGGCACCAGCCGAGGAAATGTCGTGTCCGGGAAAGAGACCTCCACTGGGAGAAAGAACCGATGCGCTCTTTTTTAAGTATGGAGAAAGCCAATGGACGCGTTCCGAATTTTCCACATGGCTAGAGGACTTACCCACATGGAAGATGAAATCGCCTAGTAAATAACAGCACAAAATACTCGGTCTTTTTAATTCATATGCATTGAAAGTTGTTCCATCTCTGTATCCTTAGTGTCATTATGACAATAAACTGCTCAAATGATCTACTGATATCATCTTATTCGATTTTAAAACCTATAGAGTTCTACAAAATGCTGTTAGTTTCTTTTAGAGTATTGACTTAACTTTGCCAGCTGAAATCAGTTCGTAAACAATGGCACAAAATACCCGGTCTTTTGAAATGAAAACGCACACAAGCTTACGTCATATTTTTTTCTTGACCTTTCGTAATTTTGCTACTTAATGATAGGGTGCAGGAAAATGACTCACGTTGTATAATAAGTGGGCTCATTTTGAATATTCACATGGTGGGAGGTGGCCATGTGGGATTGACATTAGATTGTAAAACAAAAGCTCAAAATGTCGCGTCTTTTTAAATTGAAATGCATATAAACTTACTCAGTCTTCTTTTCTTTCTTGCCATAATTATTATTGTTTTACAATAATCCGCGGTAAAAAGTGACTTACTGGTGTTCATTGACCACAGTCCAATGTAATTCACATTGTAAAGAAATAGAGCTAACTGCTTCTGTCACATTACAAGTCAAAATGTTCAACACACAAACTAGTCTATATCACTACATAAGCACAGAGAGATTAAGACTGAGCCCATTGCCAACAATAGTGATCTCTACTCTCATAGATGTACTTGTGAACGCGATCGATGTCACCGATATCCTCAAAGTCTGAGCCTGGATCTTCAGCCTGTAGAACGTATTGCGTCAGTCTTGCCAAGAATGGCTTTACAAGTACACTACCTATGTACTTCAGATTACAGCTATTCCCAGAATGATTCTGTCTGAAGCCAGTCTAGATTTCCAATTTGGTTTGAACTCAGTCGCTCCTACAGCAGTTGTATCCAGGAATAGAAAGTTCGTAATGGGGATTGTTTTTGGCCGGCCCTATTACTTCCCTACTGCCAGACACAAGGGCTGTTGAGCAAGCAGTGTGGAAAGGGAAAAATCCCCCTTTTTTCACTCTTTGCTTCATGACAATTCCGAAAAATTCGGGGAGTGAAAAAAAAAAATGTTTTCTTCTTTTGCAGTAATGTTAGCAATTTTGTTGGTGATCAATCCTTCAAAAGAGTTAAATCTTTCATTTTTTTCTGATCAATCTATCAATAAATGATTTCAGTCTTTCATTTTTTTTTTCATACAGGTTGTCAAACACCCCTTGTGTCTGGCAAAGGGAAGTATCAGGGCTAGTCAGAAACAATCCAGAGCAGATTTAGCCTCCGTGCACCGTCGTTTACAGTCAACCTGAGCCTCCATGCTATTGTCAATCTGAACTCCGGACGAACCATTTCAGCCCAGATAACTTCGTTGTCATCTTCTCCAGTTTGAGTTCAGTTTCGATTTTCTGCATGTCGTAATCAGCCTGAACTTGGTCTTGTCTGATACTGCGGACTTTACAGGTGTCTCGAATAAGAATTTTTGGATCGCATCACATTTATGCGCTTTTGTAGGCGTCTGAGCCCAGTTTCGCTGATGTAAATTCCTCTTTCTTACAATGCCCTTTAACGAGAAAATAAATGTTGATATTCATCATAATAAGTAGTTCATCCACATGTCATAAATTATGCACTTTTAGTAAAGCTGACAAACTGTGCTATTTAAAGCATGAAATTGTTTCTTTCTGAAAATTTGACGCAGCTTAGTCAGTGAGTCCGTCACAAGTAACGCAGACTTACTTATTGAAAAGTGGCCGTGAAAAAAACAACAAAACATTGTGGTCCTTTAATAAATGTCGTCATATTTACGAACTTTCAACTTATTTCGCAAACCAGTACTTAGCTCAGTTATCGGTAAAAAGATGTAGACAACATCATTGTGTCGTTAGAAAGTGTACCGATGCTTCCAAACTAAGTTGAGAGCGACTTCCCCACTGACTCTTTCGCTGTTTCTATGATAAAGAGCTTCGAGAAACAAGAAGACGGAATCTTCACCTATCACAAATCTCTGTTTGATGTAATATTTATGTGCCCATTAAAGATAACATTTCTCAGAGCAACTCATAATCTGCTCACCTGAAATCCCGAGAACTGACAACCGGAAGATAGCAGTGCTCTTTCAGAATGAAAAATCCCATCTGAAAATAACACTGAAATCTGGATTCCTGTTTTGGAACAGTAAACCATGATCAGTAAGTGATGAATGAATGTTTAAATGAATGAATGCATGAATGAATGAATGAATATTTGAATGAATGAATGAATGAATGAATGAATGAATGAATGAATGAATGAATGAATGAATATATGGTGATGATATTGATGATGAAGAGAAAAAAGGGTTTCGAAGATCTGGCGATTCATCAATTTCATCAGTTTTCAACCTGTCAAGTCTTTATTATTAATTTTCTATTTATTTATTTTAATGTTATTTTTAGCTGCCGCTTGACAGACCATATCTTGCAATTCAAAACATTTCTGTGAAGTGATAATTAAGATGATGGCGATGATGATGAAGATGAGGACGACGATCACAACGACAATATCGACAACGACGAGAAGCAAGCACTTTAGTTACCCTGTGAGAAGATGGAATCCTCCCCATCTTATCGCCAAATGCCACACCAGCACAGTGTCATGGGGGAGAGCAAAGCCAGCTGAGGCTTGTGAAAGACGCTAGGATTTTGCGGCAAATAAAACCCATGCAAACCCGCATGGGAGCTGACCTTTGTCTGCAGTGCACCGGGTATCCCCTCCTCCATCTCACTCCTTCTTCCTATCTCCTCAAGTGCATGCTGTTCTGCTTACAACTCCATGCAATAACAGGCCAAGACCAGATTTGACAGGATTACTCACGCTAAAACGGGCAAAGATAACATCACTCACTCGTCTAGTCATTCACTAATTCAGGCATTTATTCAGTCAACTAGTCAGTCAGTCATTCAGAAAGCCACTCACTCACTCACTCACTCACTCACTCACTCACTCACTCACTCACTCACTCACTCACTCAATCACTCACTCACTCACTCACTCACTCATTCACTCATTCACTCACGCAATCAATCAATCAATCAATCAATCAATCAATCAATCATTCAATCAATTAACCAATTGATTAAACAGTCACCCAGACAAATGACCGTGTTTACAAACACGTCTTCCACGTTCACTTCCACACAAGCATCTTCACACACACATTCCATCACATACATTTACTCACGTACACATCCTTTAGCGCCTCCACACACATTTACATACAGTTCAACACAAGTACACACAGTCCTTTACATTACAACACGTAATCACTTAGACACAATCACACACACACACACACACACAGAAGTACATGGCCGTCCAGACCTTGACTCGCAGATCCCAATATATACATGTCCACTCACAGATCCTGTTACACATGCAAGCATTTTCATACAATCACACACACTCTCACAAACAGAGGAAGGAAAGTTGACTGATAAGTCATGCATGACCTCGGAGCATATCAGTGCAAAAATAAGAGGCAGCGTCTGTGTTAGACATCATTTGTTGTGATCTACATTTGGCTAATGTTTTGTTTGGGAATAATGTACAAAAGACGACGGGGAAGAAAGTAAATAATAAATAAAATTATTATTTAAAAAAACAACAACAAAACATTGGATGTGTAGTGTAATATAAACGTACTGTGTGAGAGTGTGTGTACCCCTCCCCCCCCCCTCCCCCCCCAGATGTGCATGTGTTAATGTGTGTTTATGTGTGTGTGTGTGTGTGTGTGTGTGTGCAGGACGGACGAGGTGAGTAAACATGACAACGTGTGTAAGACTGTGTTGGCTGATCGTAAATGTATGTGTGTATATGCGTGTCCGTGATTGTGTAAATGTGTGCGTGTGCGTCTGTGCAAGAGTGTTTTGATTGCTCATAGTTGTGTATGTGCGGTTAGTGCTTGTATGGAAATGTGTGTATGTGTTTATGAGTTTGCACATATTGTATGTGCAACGACCGTACCTGCGGGTATATATGAGGCAATGTTAATATAAGCATGAACAAACAAAACAAAAACAATAGTGGCTTGCATGTCCTGTATAATGTGTATATGGACTAGTGTTGACATAATCGGCACAGCTATTCGAATAATCGAATAGTGGCTAATGCCAACTAGATGATTGAATAGCTCTGGAGATATTCCACACGATAAAATCAATTTCAAAATATAACAGCAAAAATTTAGATCTCTTCACTTCACTTATTTTATTTTCATTTCTCTGTTTTGTAATCATTCTACTTCACTGAGTCAAAGTGATACTTAAAAGTGATATGCAAGATCAAAACTATCACTGAGAGAAAGCTCGGTATTCAGACCACTTAGATCATTTAGTGACTTGGGAAACTGTTGTCTTCTCTTGTATTATTTATTAGTCGACACAGTATCTCCAGTCGACTAGTGGTGAAAAATAATCCATTACTGAAATGAATTAGATGACCTTACACTAATATGGACACTATTTCATAATTTATCGCTCATGATCAGGCTTATTGGTCACATAGAGAGCGATGACTTCACTAACGATGTATTACTTCACATCATTCTGACCACACTGAGCCAGCAATCATAAACAAGGATATCTCTCTCTTCTGTCTCTTCTCTCACACTAATCTTACACCTTCGTAGTATTGTCGACCCATTCCTCGGGCCTATCACAAAAACTGACAAAGATAGTAGTCACTGGCAGACACATCTTTGACCTTCGTCTAGCAGCGAATGTATTAAAAGATTCACGTTGAGGGAGGTGGAAAGGACTGATTATCACACTGTGTCATAATGACTTTAAGCACTAAACATGTTTTCTTTTTTTTCTTTCGTTCTTTCTTTCTTGCTTCATTCTTTCTTTCTGTCATTCTTCCTTCCAACCTTCATTCCTTTCTTTCTCCCTTTTCTTTCTTTCTTTCATTGTATATCTACACAGTCGGAGATAATGACGTTCATCATTCAGTTTTACTGGCACCAAAAATCTCAGACATTGGTGTGTCTGTAGTCATGGTACTAACATTGTTTGGAAGAAACAAAGCTTTAGCTCATCCATGGTTACTTTAACTCTTTGGCGATCAGGACGGAAATAGCCGATAGAAAACAGAGGTATCATTTCGAGTTACATTTGATTTCTATCTGGTTAGTCCAAAAAGACAACAACAGACAAAATCTCACAGATTAACAAAGGAATACATGGCTGATCTTCAACATCTGAAAAACGAAAAGTCAATGATTTTGACACAGATGTAAAAGGAAGAACTGAAATACAGAGACATGTAGTCAAGCGTTGTATGTCTGTTGCAAATTTGGGGATCAATGCATTTAATTAATAGAACTTGGCCATCAACAATTTTCGAACGTGTCTGGACGGTAAATAAAAGTACAGTGAAGATTTTTTAATCTACGCTCTAACACTATCTCACTAAGAGTAAGGGATACATTGCTAGGCAGGACCCAATGATGAGCCGATTCTCACATTTTCTTGCATTGGACATACAATCCTTGTAAACTGGTGCGATATTGCGTCTCTCTTCATTAAATCATTTCCTTTTTTTAAAGCAAAAACACTAATCTCAATGGCTATACCGGAATTTATAATGTATAACTATGAACAACTGAAGTACATTGAATGTTTCAGGATCTTAGAGTTTTGATTGATATCTGTCGATTAGCTATGTAGATACATTTTGTGAAAGTATGAAGTATCAAATTCATTCCAGAATGATTTATGGTGTCCTTCTTGCTCTTAGTAGAAGAATCACGTTTTTATCTCTCACACGATCATCACATACGGTATTTCTATCTATATTAGCAATGGTTGGATAAAACGCCAAGAAAATAGTACTGACCAAATGGTTCGGTAGAAATGAAATAGTTATTTTAAATTAGATTAGGTGTGGCCATTAGCTGTCAATATAAGATATCAATATATTATGGGCGTTAAAAAAAAAAGATTTACATAACTGTTTTTCGACATTCTCTCAGCAAACCTTAGTTTACTCCTCTCTGCCTTGTCCTACCCCTTTGCCCGCCTCCATCCATCCCATCCCGACGTCGCCCCCCTTCCTCCCTTTCCCCACCCCCTCCTCCCACCCAGGCTCTAATCTCACCCCGCGCCAGTGAGGTCTCTAACGGACAAAACATCTACTCATCTCAGGATTACAGCTGTCCAGCTCTCACACAGGTACCGGCTCTCAAAAGAAAACCTGTCGTCCGGGCTGGGAGGATCTAGGCAAATCCCATGGCTTAAACTACTCCCACAAAATACCTTCTTTTCCCACCCACAGTCTAATTGTTTCCACCACCTGTTCAAATGTAACTTTCCACAATGTTGAACGACAACTTATTGTATCACTTTATTCACCAAAAACTGCATGTTATCAGAAGTTAAAAGAGATATTAAAAGAGAGATCTCAATATAAAATACATACTTTCTCCGGTCTGCTTCTTCACGGAAAGGGTATTTTATCACAGTACTTTAGCATGGCCCGTCCCACCCCATTGCCAACGACCAGGGCCTAGTCCGTAAGCAGTGTGACCTCCATAGAGGTCTGGAGAATACCTGGAGAATGTGCCAGTGTCACGAATGGATCCTCCTAGGATTAACACTGAACCTGATCACAGCCGTAATAGCACAGTGCATGACATTTAAGTGAGGAGTAAAAGCGGAGAAATGTGTTGCACATTATACCATTCAGAAAATTCTCCATTTTTGCCCCTTACGTTTGTGATGAGTAATATTTCACGGCTCGGAAACCACGTTTCGATATTGTGATAATATTTACAAATTTTGGCTCCATAGACCTTTATTTTCATTTTTTCCTTTCTTTAAAAGCTAAAATGAGAAAGGGAAGAGGAGATAAACTTTATTTGTTCTCAAAAATAAATTCCTTTTATAGTTGTATATACATTCATACATACATGATATATAAGCTTACTAAAATGTCACGAATCCTTTGAAAACAAAGCAGACTGAAGAGATACTGTGCAACACGTACTTTTAATACTGAAACAAATCCTGAAATGTCTACTACCTTGAGATCCGCACTATTTCTTGTAATTATTTGATCTGTATCAATTTAAACTATGCAGTCTCTGCTATTTTTCTGTGGCGCAAATGATATTCAGCGGCCGCATCACAGCACTGTATTTTACTCTCTTACTAATTTTTGTTACTGTATTACAATGCCTTATGTCTGACACACTGAAGTGCAGTGCGTTAAAAGAAACAGCAGGTTCTAGCTATTGAGAGCGTGACAGAGTTAAGTTGCCATTTCACAGTCATCGATGGCACACCCGACACTGGCTGAGTATTTCGGGGGGGGGGGGGGGGGGAAACCCAAAATTGGTGGATTCTTTCCCCCCCCCCCCCCCCCCCCCGACTCTCCGCTTGAGCTTTGTCCAGATTGTTGGTGACACCCTCGGCACAGAGAGAATAGACTGCTCCTTGTCCCAAATATTTAGGAAAGATCTAACGTACTTTGGCTAGACGTCTTTTTGATTACAACTTCATTATATCTCACCCACTGAGATATGAGTCTATACAATATGAAAAGACATCCTGGTGTAGGATTTCATACTCCAGAACCTGTATTCTCTTCGGTACGTGTTAAACAAGAGATTGCAAAACCGAAAGGAGATTTTGTCGAAGCAGTTTTCAGGAAGAAAGCGTTTGGTCAAGTAGTAAGAGATCCGTTCTACCGGTTCAGGCTTTTAACAGAGCTAGCAAGCTTGAATATAATGCGAGGTTCATAATGGAGATACAGTCATGTCTCTATAGCAGCCATCAAGTTCCTCTCTTCAATGGGCGGTAGAGTACCTCGTGGGTAGATTCATAAACATTCAAAAGAAATGTATGATATGCTAAAGATTCAGAGCATGTCCTTATATCAGAGGAAATTTTGGAGGGAAAAATCATGACCCATACAAAAGACAAAATGACAAAAACAAAAAAAAATGTATACAGGAAATACGCCGAAAACACTCACACACATACCACAACCACACATATACACACATACCGAGTCTCTCTCTCTCTCTCTCTCACACACACACACACAGAGTCCAGACACACCTATATAAACATATACACACACACACAGTCACTCGACAATTTGATGAGGATGGAGAACGACAGCAACACTAAGATGATGATTGAATGAATTATCTTAGACACATAGTCACTCATTCAAACAACACATATAAGCCACAAACACACTTTCTCCAAATAATCAGATCTCTACCGTCTAGCTCGTTACGCTGGAATGAAACTGAACAGAGGCCACCTGTATGTGATACATGGACATGCTAAATAACTAGAGCCATGGGGGTGTTGTCATAAAAGAATAAGATCAGAGAGAAGACGTCATTTCTTGAGACCAAGGGTCACCAAAGCCATGATGAAACTGTAAGACAGGACGTAAACAGCATCTATAATTGAACCACGTTGTATACCAAGATAATGAATTCGAACGGCATATTTTATTATTATTTTTGTTCAATATTGCCAGTCTAATTTTAATAAAGAGAATCGTCATTAGTGAACAAGATAATGGTCTTGCTACATATATGGATCTGTGTCCCGTGATACGATTGCATTATCTCAGAAGAGTATTGAGTTTGGACGTATTTCAGCAAGAGGCACATTTATATCACCAAGCACAAGGTCAATGCCATAAGAAATGACGCATACTATTTCAAGTAAATGGCACAAAGTTCGAAGAAAATAAAGATAAACTGTTGCAGCAACCATTATAGCAGCAGTGCTAGTAACACGACAACATTATGACTTAGACTGCTTGACCGAACTGCCTTTAGAACCAAGTTCATTAACCCCATGTCCTGTTGGACACTGGAAAAAACAGATGAAAAATCCAACTCCATCCCTCCTCCGTGTCTCTCTCTCTCTCTACGCAGCCATGCTGAGATAACTTCCTGCTGGAGGTTGAAAAGCGAAACATATAGTGGAGCAATGTATTGAGCCCCACTATCCCCATCATTGGCATGATCATCACCTCACTCCCACGACAACACTGTCTTGCATCATCAATAACTACAACAGCAATAGCCCATGCGAAAAAAAACAGTATGTACACATATTACAACTGCATTTCCTCATTCAGTATTGAGGAAAATCCCGATAACACCAGTGTCCTGGCCTAACTGGCTTCATCTCGACAGTTTTCGATCGCGAATACCCGATTGCGCAGGTCGAACTGTCTTGAGGTGACGTAGACTTCCCAGAAATAGATCATGGGATTGGTTTTCTCTGACCTGCCTGTATATTATAAGGACATCTGAAAACATGAAAAAGATATGTGCTATAATATGGAGAAAGAGCTAAATAAGGGTTGACCGAAATTATCAAATGATTTCTCACGACTTTACAATCGAGTAAATTGTTAGAAATGATTTCTAAGGGCAGGCCAAGGTATAGAGGAGGCTATAATATTATGATTTCTGATATCCGCCTCTATGGAGGATGAAAGGCCAAAAGACAGATGGATGAATGAAAATGATAAAGTATAAGAACAAGGAATGGGAGGAGGGGACGGAAAAGGGAAAGAAATGGGTTAATGGATAAACAAAAATCCGACAGAAACTGTGAGGGAAGGCATACAAAAAGATCGAACACAGGTTTAGACAAGCGCGTCCATGCTTCACATACAGTAATACGACACAAACATTTATACATACACACATAATTCACACACACACACACACATAAATACGCACACAATGAGAATAGAGAATGAATGGGAATGGGAGAGAGTTAACAGATAACACTACTGGGCACAGACAGTCGGACAGCCAGGCAGTTAGACGGACTGACAAGTTGAATACAAGTACAGTTCGCCATCGAGTAGAGATATATTCTAGACAGATTTCTTTGACAAAATGTCATCGCAGGAGTATATATTTAAAGAGGCAGAGACAGACAGACAGACAGACAGACGGAAGACAGAAAATGTAGACAGGCACACAGGCTGAAAGGCAGCATACAGGCTGAAAGGCAGGCATACATGCTGAAAGGCAGGCATACAGACTGACAGCCAGGGCAGACTGGTGGTCAGACACGCAGACAGACAGACAGACAGACGGACAGATGCAGGCAAAGAGCAAGCGACATGCAGGGTACTATTTACTGAGAAGTTCCGAGATGAGCCTTGAAAGGACACAATATACCCTACATTGTAAGACAACTCTGTGCCCCCCATTGATGTGGCGATTAAGTCTGTCCATTGTCCTAGCTGAGCTATAGTTTTAACAGAACCTGCGCACTTTCTCTCTGTGGAGACGGGGTATTCGGTCAGGATAACCGCCAAGGGCGGAGCTTTGGGTAGACTCAACAGTGTCCACTTTGTGATAGTCGGAGTGGGAGAGAATACAATTGATGGGAAAATAAGGAAGGACAAAATACAAGAGTAAAGTATAATAGAAGCCAGTAGGTTGCTAAGTCACATGAGACAGAGAGAGAGCGAGAAAGGGAAAAAGAATGAGAGAGAGGTAAGTGAGAGAGAAGGAAGAGAAGAGGAGAAGAGAAGGAGAGACGGATATAGATACAGAAGTGAGATATATAGACAAAAAGAAAAAGAGAGTGAGAATGACAGGAGAATAAGGGAGAAAGCAAAACACCAAGAGCAAAATAATGAGAGAAGGAAATACAAAGACAGAGAGAGAGAGAGAGAGAGAGCACTGAAAAAACAAAACAATGTACTGTTAATAGGCTTGAAAAGATAATGATGGCACTGAGGAAGATAGAGGAATAGAAAAGAGGCACAGATTGAGAAAACATTGGTGCAGAGCGAACAAATGACAAAAACGTGCCTTATCTCATATGTTATCTTGAAAGATCAGTAACTTTTTATCACATTAGCTTTGAGAACACATACTTCTAGAATTTGATATTGGCACTGTCTAGGGCCATCAGCCGTGCCTCTGTCAGTGGAAAACTGTCACCAGTACCAGTACTACCACCAAGTTCTGGGGCCTTTACCGACAACATCACACTGTCAAGACAGATGGTGGAGCTGCAGCGTAGGCAGTGATGGTGGCTGACTGATTGATTGGTTGGTTGCTTGATTGTTGATTGGTGCTTGGTTAGTAGGTTGGTGGCTCTGGTTTTAGCTAACAGTGGCAATTACATAGCGTCACATATTATACCAATGACATATAGATGTAAAAATGTGAATTGCGAGTGAATTAAGATATATACGATTATCATAGTAGATCAAGGGTAATCCAGTAACTATCAAAATCACCCTTGTGTAAGCATGCAGTAACCCGCCATGTTCACAATTTCTCAAGCATGCAGGAAGACAAAAATTCTACTTGGAGGCTATGAAAGCAAGAGAGATAATTTATATGGCGATTTATGTGCAGTACAACTCTTGGCGCTTAACAATTTAGTATTACTACGACAAGGCCAAAGGTGGACTCTTACGTACGTTTTCAGCTTCCTGGGATGGATAGAAGGCGGCTGTGTGTCCGGCGTTCACATCTTTATCAGTCTATCCATAACCATGATCTTCTACAATCAGGTGCCCATCTTACCTGGATCGGGTCGAGAAATGTTTGTAAATTGTCTTTCCTAAGAACAAATGTCGGGCCAAGTTGGGACTGGAACCCAGAACTTTTGATCGCGAGTCCGACAGCCAAACCACCGACACTATTATGTCATAAGGAAAAAATGGTGCCAGCGTCCCTGCACATTTCCAAAGCCCATTAACAGTTTTTAGCTGGAGCTACGCCTCTGAGCAGACCGAGCAAGCGACACGCCGTAAATTACAGGTTTGCAGCAATTCCTGAGGAATTCCAGGGGGAAAAATCCCCCTTTTGTGGTTGTCCACAGAGTGACAGGTAACTAACCAGCGAATTTACAACTCCCCACTCAGGGAATGGTCGAAAGGATTGTAGATACTCAGCATAAAGACTGACCTACGAGCCCTTGCATTAGCTCTAACTGGTGTAATGATGCTAGCTTGGAGACGGTTGGTGACGCAGTATTTTTCTTTTTAGATCAGTTTATGTCGTTTGTTTTGTGCATTTGTTGCGTTCGATCTACTAGTTGAGGACGAATTGATGAATATGGTAGGTCATAACATTGTCTTTGCGGATGTCAGAACGCAAGCAGTGTATCCTGATTTGCTGTAACTGAGGTAAATTATATTGCTCTAAGAGCTCAAAGAAACAACCACACAAGACCTTTCAGTGATTTACTTAGTAAACGCTCTGTATAACTAGTTTAGAAAGTTTTTATAACATACATAAAATATAGTATAAAATACAATTTACATAAAGTAGTGTATAACTAGCAAAACATACAGCATGAAATACAGTTTATATAAAGTAAACAGTTTATAACTACCAAAATTAGAAGATGAAAGTCCACCTATGAAACTAGTCCAAAAAATATTTATGAATCGTACAAAAAAAAAAAAAAGTTCGAAGAAGTTAAGGAGAATATCGGATGCATGTCTGCGACCAATATCGACAGTTTTCGAGCTTGTAGGCTATCACTGGACTGTTATGGTACCAAATTTTTAAGAGCATAGAGACTGGTAATTAACGTAACCGTTTTGTTGGATTGAATATGCTTTGTATAGGTTTCTACAAGATATTCTGAACATTTGCATTGAATCGTCACAACACTGCCGGGGAATAATACACTCTAGCTGCCCATAAAAAAAAAGGCAAATAAGAATCACAAAAACACCAAAAATACTATTGAAGGCCACGATAATTGCATTGGTAATAACAACAGTGATTAACAAAGAACAACATAAAACAACAACGACAATAATGGTACCAAACCTCTTGTTTAAAACATTCACACACGCACACACAGTCACACATACACAAAACAACAATCAAAAAAAAAAAAAAAAGGGAGAAGGAATACAAACCGAATTTACGACAGAAAAGAAAGAAAGATAAAGAAATCAGCAGATGAAAGGCACGTGAACATTTGCGTAAGCTGGTACGATAACAACATGGGCGATGATAACGATATAGATGCCTTACAATAAGGGTAACGAACGACTGAGAAAAAAAAAAAGAAAAGTTATCGATAAACAAAAGACCAGTAACGGTTGCCAGGATAAAGTCATCCGGCCTATGGCTTCTGTATGCCGTTTTCAGTTAGACTACAAAGAGACTTATATAACAAAGAGAACTGGGCAAAAGGAGTGGATAAAATTTGCATTTTCTTCCTTCGTCCGCCGTCCCCAAGCAGATCATTTGATTATCTTTCTCCCCACGACACGATCATTTACACGGAGAGAGCCTGCTGGACATCCTTTTATAGATGGATCTACCTGCGAGTTACACTCCGATGCCATTTTGCTGGACGCAGACCAACATTTGCGTATTTGTACTAATCTCACAATGGACACAATGGAGTGGGGGGACGCAGTGGCTCTGTGGTATGGCGTCTGCTCAGGGAGCAAACGGGCCGGGATCGACTCGCGGGTTCTGTATCGGGGGATGGCAGGACACGAAGATCGAAAACCCGCATTTTTTCAATGACTCAACGGTCCCCTGGCTTCCAGTGGG
>JBCEWB010044618.1:0-14466 GCA_039654565.1 Peronia peronii | reverse complement strand
CATACATACATACATACATACATACATACATACATACATACATACATACATACATACATACATACATACATTCGTACATACATTCGTACATACATTCGTACATACAGTTGCCGTCGTGATAAGATCGGATAAGTCCAAGCAACGAAATTTTTCAAGAGAAGGAACAAACTGATTTATGACAAGCAAAAACAATATTGGTCCCAATATTTTACAAATGATCTTTCGTTGGTAATGATTACTCTTAATCATACTGATATATCAGAGTTAGACCTCTAATTATTTTATACTTAGCCACTTTTAAATTTTGAGTGGAATTATCCGATTTTCACGCCATGGTAAGATCGGACGACAGTGACCGGTGTTATCTGATTTTATTACGACCGTAGCAGGCCCATCAATGTGAGTTATCCGATCACAAAAGCCATACAGAAGTGTTATGTCTTTGATTTGCCTGTTATTTTGAACTTTGTTGAACACATCTTAAGTAACAATTCTTCAAGAGGAAGTAGGAGGATGTTCTAGTATGTGTTTGTGTATGGAGGTCGTTTGTTTGTTTGTTTGTTTGATTGTTTGCATGTTATATTATTTTCATTTGTTCATCTGTACGTCATTCTTTCTTTTCTTTTTTTTTTTAAATTGAATGCCTGCGTTTTGGGAAATGTGAATTGAAAAATAATAACGTTCTGTTGTTTTATACACTGTAATAAAAAAAATAAACAAACGACTTGAATTGTCTAACGATCCGCGATTTATTTATACGAAAGCTGGTCGTGAAATGGGTGATAATCTTTTCCAATGATAGACTTGAGTTCTTGGAGGTGCTGGAAATTTTATCTCAGATCGTAATTTTCAACCGCTCATTTTGCAGTTGCGATAGCATTCCAGGCTGCTTGATATCGAAATGCCTGGAAACAGAAGTGCCTTTGAAATCACAGAGTTTTAGTTTGCATTGGATGAGGGGTTTCTTTATTTCATCACAGTCTGTTGAATACTGGAAACAGTGCACGTCTATTACTGTGGGCTCTCTTTTTTGTTTTTTTAAACCAGGCCCTATACTGTAATACGGACCGATCTTGATGAAATCCCAGAAAAAGTAATGGCCTAGATAATGCATGTGAAAAGGACTTGACCTTTTTCTTGCATGGTCTATAACGTCCACATAGTCATAAGGGACATATTATAATTGTGCCTCCTTTAAGAGCCTTTTCAATCAAACTGTGGCTGTTGTTCACCTCTGTGTGTATGTGGCTACGTACAATTAGGTATTTGTGCTGAATGCGGACTCCTGTGGAATTTACGAAATGCTGTAAAGCATCGGCCAGAAAGACGTTACGATCACCCCATCGTTGAATATGATTTGTTCATGTCTGTCCATGTTTTCAAGGTAGTGCAAGATGCGTGAAGCAAATTCGTTTGCGGTCAGTCCTCCCTCTGTCTCATTCCAGACTTAATACGATACGGGACCGGTGGCTAAATTGTATACTGTGAAGTTGTGTACAGTTAATTTTGTTTTAAGCGGACAAATAAAGGTAAAAATTTTCAGTATTTGGGTCAAATTGAAAAACTTCAATTTTGCTTCTTTATCCATTGTACGTGAGACAGGATTGTGTCAGCATGTAAAAAGAAAGTAGGAGAGTCTCTTTTTCATGCTTTTGTCTTGATTTTGAAGTTCATACTGAGGAAAAAAAATCTATTTTTTCATGGATTTTCTCAACAATTATTTTTCAGCAGGAAAATCCCTACTACTTTTTTATTTTGTGTCTGAATAGGATAACTTTTGCCAGGCTGTTTTGTCATCATGTAACAAAAATTGAATAGAACAAAAATGTAGTATCTTCTCTCATTTTTGTTTAATCGCTATTTGAAATTGGAAAATTAGTGAAAAATAAATACATAAAGGATCATCAAATTGTGCCACAGAGACAGGATTACCAAATTTCAAATCCTTCTATATAAAGATGTATTTATGTCCTAAGTTGATTCATGCCAGGTTTCAGAACAATTGACCAAAAAAAAAAAGTTATAGGGAAATAAAAAATGTGTGATAATAATCCAAAATGGCCGCCATTATTATTACATAATGATGAATAATTTTTTTTTTTGCTTGCTTGCCATGTCCTAGCAACTCAGTGAACAGGAATCTGATGCAAAAACAGTCTTTTCTTAAGAAATGGTGGAATTGGTTTTTTAAGTAGCACATGCCCTTAAAGTACATACATATGGCATTGGCTTCTGTGTTGGGCGCAAAAAGCACTGATTCAGATCCATTCAGAAGGCTGTATATTGTTTTTGTCCAGCTTTGTGGCTTTTGATTGCCCTTTCTATATCAGAAACTTTCTCCACCAGGGCCTGATTTTTTAAATTCCGTGTGAACTTTCCATTCTATCTCAGACGTTTCCGACTCGTGCTCGATGCACACATTACAGCTGTCTTTCTTGGGTTAAAGAGATAAATGTTTGTTGTTGTTGTTGTTGTTGTTGTTTGTGTTGTTGTTTCATAGAAAACCTTGAAAACTGTAAGCTTGAGCAGAAATACATTTCGTTCAGAGCAGTATTGTTCATAACATAAGTGCACTTCAGTTGAAGTCTTAAAGCATCTTTCTAAGTGGAGTTTGGTCGAGCTCTTCCTGGAGCAATGGCTAGGCACCTTCGGAAGTTCATCGAGAAATTGACTGAGAAGACGGCGTGACTCTTCACTGCGTTGATAGTGAGGGTTCAGGCGTTGTCTCTTTGTTTTTTGCTTTTTGTTTATTTTGTGTGTTGGTTGTTTGTTTGTTGTTTGTTTGTTTGTTTGTTTTTTGTTTGTTTGTTTGTTTTCTAGAATAGGCGAAGAGATGTTGGCCTCATTATCATGGTGGAGCTCATGAAACAGGTCCTTCGTTTGAAAAGAAGATGTCTCAAACTGTTTGATCAGCCCACTGGTGCTGACAAACATCTTTCGGCAAACAATTCTTCTTTGTCTAGCTTTTGTCAAAAAATACTGACATGTACACTGCCTTTTCTTTGAACCATCAACACTCCTTTTGTGTTTAACATTTAACTGGTAGACCAAATCATAAATAAAGTTTCTTTACTCATCCCAAGAAAGGATCCATATGTGACTGAAATCTGGTGCCGATCTTCCTGAGAAAATGAAGAACAGTCTTTTAGCTCTAAGTTATAGTTGCGCCTTACTCCCATTGTACGTACTGATGCCAGATCACGTTTCCTATTTCGCATTCCTGACCAAGTTCATGTCGCCATTTCATGACATTTTGTTTCCGTTCGTCGGGTCTCCGTTTCTTCTTTTTACCAGATGTTATGTCTTCCTCATCTGTTAATAATCGACAAGGTTCTGTGTTTGAGGACGCTTGAGTCGATGAGACGGGTTTTGTGTTTGCTGATGAAGGGATTGATGATATAGGCGGTGCCTCAGGAAAGCTGGAGAGCACCAGAAGATGGTCCAGCTAGGTATGGAAGTAATCTTTGTTGAAGGAATTGATGGCCCTGAGGTTTCGTACGAAAATAGTGGCGATGATGTTTTCGGTGTCGATGAAAACTTTGGAGGTAGCAACTGCGATGCATCCAAAACTACATCTGAAGTTGGGAAAGCTTCTGTCGTTATTTGTGAAGGCAGATGCAGTGATTGCACATCCTTTCAAATCTCCAGCAGTCATTGAGGCATAGGATTTGGAGGTTCATTTTCATCTGTATCCTGGATTGTCCTTGATATGCTTCCACCACTTGGAATCGAAGATTGGTATCCATAATGTGAAATATTTTCTAGCACATCTAAATCGATGCATTGTCTTCGGTGTCGTTTAAAAGAATATTATCCTCAATAATGTCGGTCGCATTTTTGATCGACCAGTCAGGTGTAACCTCAGTATTTTTCGGTACACTTCTGTTCTGTGACAAGGACAACTGTAGTAGTTTTGCTGCCCTGCTGTTTTATCCATTTTAAAATGTGGAAAAGTTATTCATACAGTAGTGCAGAATGTTAAGTCTTACAAAGAACGTGCTGATAAAAAAAAAAAAAAAAACGGGCACTGATAGCTTTGCAGTCCTCTACGAACTGAAGCCTGTGTTCCATGTACGCTCTTTTATACAGCCGTACTAGTCACAGAAGTTGCCACACCTCACTCGGTAGTTATCATCATTGAGATACATGACTTGAGTTGAGCTGAGTTCAGCTGAATAGAGTTTACGGAGGTGAACGCCTGGATAGTCACCGCCCACGCTCAGAATTTCGTCGCAATCAACCCAGACAATCGGCGGGAGCGGGCTTATCTGATCTTATCGCGACGGTTTGGAGTTACCTGATTTTCATATAATTGAAATTAGTAAAGTTTTCGGACACTATTTGAACTTTATGAATGACCGACATATGAAACTTCATAACTGGGGTGCATTGAAAGGAAAAAAGTAATTTCGAATATTTTGTCGCATATCCGATTTTATCACGACAGGCAACGTAATATTACTGTGATACATACATACATAATACATACATACGTACATACATACATACATACATACATACATACATACATACATACACACACACATACACACATACACACACATACATACATACATACATACATACATACATACATACATACATACATACATACGCCTATAACAAACACATACGCGCTCGCACATAGACAGAGAAATGTAATATACCAGACGATACATCTTTTGCTTCTATATCTGTCTGTGTGTGCTGTTAATCTTTAATTGTTTGTTTGTCTATGCCCGTTTAAGAAATGGACAAATAAGGCTATTCAAAGGTATATGCTCTTCGCATAGTTTTCACGACTGATGTGTATAGATATAACTCAAAATAAATAAACATTTTCAGGGGTTGTTGATGATTCCTCTGAGTTCATTCCCTTGTTATCTTTTTTTTAGGTATATTCACTTCGACTTAAATTACTTTATTTCATGAATGGTCTTGATAGATGCTGTTTTATCATGATGCACTCATCATTGAGCGATGATAAGATGGCATTAAGTGAGAAATGAAAGAGGGAATACGATTCGGATCGGAGAGAGGTATGGGGGAAGAAAGGGGGAGGGGATTGAATTTTGAATTAAAAAATGACTGCAGACAGAGTGTGTTGTAGCCTGCCATATTCTATCTTTTCCCTTCAGTGAGTAAGCATTTTCATCTTATTCTTTTCTCGAGTTCTTATCGCCTCATCAGTTGGACTCCACGAGATAGTTATTTTGTTTTGATGTTGTTTTCAATCCCGTTTTCTACATTAGATCATTTCTCACAGCCTGTTCATTTATTATGTTGGCTATTATGTTGGCATTCTTTTCCTTCGCTCGCTTCCTCTATCGTGAATTGTTATGCATTGTCCTTTTCTAATATATCCTTTGGTTTCGGGAACTCACTTTCTTTCATTTATATACATCATACCATTCACAGATACACTGAAGGAGAGCGGTGAGACAACGATAAGCAACAACAAAAGGAAAACTTGGCGACGTTTCGTGATGACATGGTTGGCCAAAGATGGCTACATCAAAAGAGAGGACGGTCAAAGTTCAGAAGGCAAAGGGAAAGTCAATGGGCATGGTAGAGCCGCAATGGTGGACAGCCTAAAAGAAGCAGAAAGCATAGCAGAAAACACTTATCTTCAAAATGATACCTCTGATAATGCAATGGCCGACATTGGTGGTCTTTTCGCCTTTTCGACTGAAATCTCATCTTTGAAAACAAATTTAAACGAGTTTTAATTCAACTGAATGATACGGCGATGCTCTATATACTGGAATCCATGATAAAGTTAACCAAGTTGATGTAGTATTACTCGGTGTTTCTTTGCTCAGTTTAATTTCTGAAGTATTCAATATTGTTCCAAGCTGGGCTAGTTAGTGCAACGTTCGCCAGCTATAAACATACATTTCAGTTTGGTTTATCGACTTGTGCTATCCAATTTCGTTACTCACCGGTGTACTCTATAAGATTCCATGTCAAATTTGTAAATTAGATAATATTGCAACAACAGGAGACCGTTTTGACCATCCCTGTTGCTTCCCTTTGCCAAACATAAGAGGTGTTGAAGAAGCACAATAAAGAAAAAAATTACTTTTGGGCCCGTTGCTCGAAATATACGTCATGGATTTAAAACAAAAATAATAATAATAAATTATAACAATAATAGCTCATGATATTAAGAAACTGTTTTCTTAATGTTGTAACTTTAACAATTTTTTTGGTGATCATTTTTTGGAATGACAAGAAGTGAAGTGACTTTTTTCTTCCTTACACTGCTTGCTCAATCCTTCTTGAGCCTGGCCTGGAAAGTAATAGGGCTGATCAGAACGATTTTCCAGTGTTTCGTGATCCACTGGAAAGTGATCTCAGCCATAGCAGGTGAACAAGTAAAAATACTGTAAGTTTTGTGGCCGTTGAATATATTCATTTTAAGTCCACAGAAACAATTTCTGAAATTGCGTGATAAAAGCACATCAGCATGACTGCAGTCAGCACCGTGGTATCAACTTCATTGATTCAAGAAGACTGGATACAAAAGGCTAGACATGCTGGATTTTAGTGATACATGTACTTTGTTCACAGGTATAAATTCTTTAAGAGAACAACTCTGTTCGAGGGTGTAATGTTTGGTTGGCCAAATTTCTGAAAATTGTATGTTTTAAGCAACGGGATGATATTTTATTTATTACAATGTTGAGGGCTTTATTATGTTTTTCACAAATGTCCTTTTGTCGGCTGACCTATCGTGTGACATCTATAAAGATTACAAAGAATTGTCGGAGTCATGCCAGTTACTTACATAACTTATAACTCAATATATGTGATATATTTTTGTTTTCTTTTTTTTATGTATTTATAAATGATGTTTCTTTAAACTTCCACATAAACGTTCATTTGCTGCCTTGTCTTACAGTATTTCTAATTATAGTTTTTCTTTGTTATCATGTTATCGTATAACGTGCTTGTGTCCATAGTTTGAGAAAACAAGCACAAAACATCATTGTCTGGTTATCGTTTCTTAGCTCTTGTAGCCTTTTCTTTTTTTTTTAAATTTTTTATTTTATTCTTTCTTTTTTATTATTCCTCTGACCAAAAAATGCTCGACTAGATTGTCGATGAAAAGTAAATTCCCGTTGTTGTTGTCGTTGTTGTTGTTGTTCTTGTTGTTGTTCTTGGTGTTGTTGCTGCTGCTGCTACTGCTGCTGATGTTGTTATTGTTGTTGGCAAGGGTACTTAATGCATCACGCCACTGTGTATCGCAGGCTCAAGAGCCCGCAGGCAATAATGGCTCGTAATACATGAATAATAGTTTTTGAGGCGTCGTATAACGCCGAGCTGGAAAGTGACCCGTCTGAGTGCTTTGTTTTATTCCATTCACATTGTTCTGTGATTATGTCAACACTGTGTCATCTCATGTGGTTTTTCGTATGGCTGATAGAGATAACTGGATTTTGTGTGTGCTGTGTGCGTGTGTGTGTGTGTGTGCGTACGTGCGTACATGCGTGCGTGCATGCGTGCATGTGGGCGTGCGTTGGAGAGGGGAGGATGTTTCAAGAGTTTAAAACAATCATCTCAACAAAGTTTGCTAGTGTGAGTTTCTCTCTTGTCACATTCCCTTCCGTCCGATGACTCAGCTACTGCATAGGCCTTTGGGCTTGGATATAAAGCTAGACGCTTTCCATCTCTCTCCCTCTATTATTAAAGAGAAAAATAATCCGTCAATACTTCTGCTCTTCCATGAATCATTATTTTCATTGCCATCATGGCTACTTATTTATCTCCATCAGATGAATTAACGAACAAAGACATTCACTTAGACCTGGAAATAGTCTTACGAGTAACCGCTTCTCTTCCCATCATCACATCATCGTTCAAGCTTCCTTTTCGGGAAATCCCCCATCAGCCTCGCCTCTTGTGCATTCCATATTAGGGTATTCCTGGTGTGCTACGACGTCTTTCTCAGTGTTATAATCTACTCAGCGCCACCTCCTTTTGCCAACATTTTTCTATATGAGTATCTAGCTGGTGTGCTATGTTACAGCTCTTCATTTTCTATGTTTTTTTCCTTGTTTTATTTGTTTGTTTATTTCTTTTTCTTTTTTTTTTTTAAAGCTAAGCAAGGTTTAAATTGTGGTTCGATACATATCATTGTATTCTCAATGTTTTAGTCATGTGTACTGAAAACAACAACAAAAAAAAGTAAAGCCAATCCAGAAGAGCAATATGTTCTATTCAAGGTATAAACATAAAAAGTTTACTTGAACCGTATGTGAGGGATTGTCCTAAACACATAAACCATGATACAAAATGTTATCTTATACAAGGTTTAAATGGGAGCGGTGGGTGTTCCTGATTCAATACACATTATTATATTTTCCGCTATATACACTGAGAATCTTCTAAAACGACAGTTAATGAAACTTTGGAATCCTATCTCTTTATCAGCGACATAAATTTTAATAACCTTTTAATAACTAGAGTGAAGATTTTACTTTTAATTGTGACAAGATTTTCTGGTTATGATAACAATCATGGCATTTCATGCCGTTATTTTCCCCAAATGAAAACAGCCACATCAACATAAAAGAAAGAAAGAAACAAACAAACAAACAAACAAAAAGCACTTTTTTTTGTTGCTGATTTATTCTCTTATTTACGTGGTTGTCCAATCTGATTCATGCGTGCCTTTTTTGAAGAATCAATATTATGAAATGTCCGTTAAAATAAAACGCAAAGAGAAATAACGAGAATTCGGCTCTGTTACATCTCTTGAAAGTATCTTGTCTGCGGAAATAATTATGACATCCAAAGGGTTTGTAGACAACCGTGAGATGAAGAATACATAAGATGGAATGAAAAGATTAAAACTAGACTATTTAGAGATACCAACATCAAAGTGAAATCAATCTAGCATGGAAAATGCATTCTTCTAATGGCATAAAATAACATAGTGTACATGAATCATGTATGGAGGATTGCCCTAGACACATAAACCACATCTAACAAAGGTTTAAATTATTTATTATTTATTTAATTATTTATTATTCATTTTTCTATTTATTTATTTGTTCAATATTTATTATTTTATTTATCTGATATTATGTTTTGTTAGGTATGTTGTTTATTTATTTATTTAATTGTTCAATTATTTATTTATTTATTTATTTATTATTTGTTTATTGTGTATTTATCCATTTGTCTTTGGCTGTTCATAAACATTTGATGAAAGACATGATAACGAACTAGTTGTTAAAGTTTTTATTTTTTAACTTGAAATAACTTGGGAATGAAGTCACATTCATAATGCTGCTGGTACAATATGGAGCGAAAGAGATTAGAGATTCCTGATCGACTGTTGGAATCTGTTGATAATGTTTGATTTTTTTTTTATCAAGCGATGGAGAAAAATACCAATAAAAAACAAAGCAAAACAAAAGCAAGTTGTTACACTGAATGACCCGCTTTGATGTCCAGACATGTCTTTGTCCTTCACTTACACCGTTCGGATTCCAAAGCCATGTTTTTAAGCAAGCAATTGTATGTTTTGTACAGCATACAACGTCAAAACAAGATCGATCAAATTTCTGTCTCTCTCTCTCTCACACACAAACACATACACACACACGCACACACACAACATTACACACATGCACACACACACACACACACACACACACACACACACGCACGCAAATACTCACATATAGACATATATATTTGCGTCTTGCGCAGGAATTATCGGAGAGCCTTTGATGTCGCTTTACCGAAGTTGTGACATGCCTGATACTTGGACATCTTTCTAGGATCTAGAGCAGTTTTATTGTTTTTAGTTCCGTTGCCAGCGTAATCAAATACACTAGAAACCTGTCAGGATATCTGCTGTAATTCGTTTACAGGAAACCCTGTGAGAAAGAGAGATTCCTATAATAATCCACAACGATAGCCATATTTTTGCCTAAAGTGTTTAATCATGTCATTATTTCACAATGTCCTGCTCTAGCCCTTAGCATGCAAAATTTCATTCACCGGGATGCCTGCTTCCAGGCCTTCGAGCTTCGATTAGATGTACTCCACTTGCAACGATGGTAAAATAACACTTCTCTCCTAATATGTTTTCAAAGTATATCCAGCAGAAGAACGGTCTGAATTTGTGTTCTGTCAAGTCTCGAACACCACGGTCAGGTTGACATTCAATCCCTTGGATGAAGGAGTCCCTCATCCGGATCTCAGACCGATCATCAACAACTACATCAACTCGAGATGGCAATGGCAATGAAGCCTATAGACCGGGAACAAAAGTTATTCTATCTAGAGAAAACTTGAACCTTGGCTATGGTGATTTCAAAAGTAAAGACGTGACTAGGTGGGTTCCAACTGCTTGTGTTAGAATACATTTCACCTCAGGCATTCTTTCTCCTTAAAAGAGAAAATATATTACCTGAAACTGCCAAGTAACAGTCGTATAATATACTACACCTTTAGTTTTGGCCGGCTTCAGAGAAGCTCGAAGAACCCACTTCTTGAATTACTCTCTGGAAGAAAGGTTTACGAAAATGATGCCGCAAACCGTTGTATCCTTTTAAGAGAAAATAGGCGCCTTTTTGAAACTTTACATCACCATCGAAATGCAAGTTAAGAATACTGTAATTGTGAAATGCAGCAAGTTCTGCAATAAATTGCATCTTTACATAAATTATGTGTTTTGATAGTCGTAATTGCCACTATTATATATCTTGATTACAGAAACACGTTTTTAATTCATAATCCTCAGCATTACGCGCATATTGCCCTGTTAAACAAAGCCCTTTTACCGAATATCTGTGAAATACTTTAACTCTGGTGTAAATCAGCAATAGCACCCACCTGTTGTTTATGGCCTTTTCAATTTTAACAGATGGACGGTCTTTTCATTTTAAAAAGCTGGGAAATTATTCCCTCTTTCTTTCAGCCGAGTTTATTACTGCTGCTTCAACAATTTATACAACAAATACGATGATGAACCATAGTATTTCATTAACTGCACCAAGGACGATGTGTTCCAGGAAGCCAGATAGACTTATTTTTATCACGTGACAACATACAATGTTCAATAAACGGAACATTCACTATCATCATTGAAGCCATTAGGTGATTCAGGACATCGTCTCTGCTCTAAGGTGATGGCATAGGTCAGACTTATACCAAACTGGATTTCTACCATAAGAACTATCAAACATTAAAATAGAAATGCACCTACAGAATGATATATTACTTCAATAGAATCATATGGTATAACCTATCAAATATCTCGCGCTATAAACTGCTTTGGTATTTTTTGTTTTGTTTTGTTTTAATCAATATTTCACAAGAATTTGAAAATGAGTTATATCATTATTGCAGCTATATCCATTCAGTGGGGGTAATCTACTGTGCTCAAAACACTTCAGTTTGTTTGTCTACTCTGAGATGGCTTGGTTGCTTGAATCTTGACTATCCTTCAATTTCAGCTGCCACAACAGAACTGAACCATAGGCGATGTTGAAACTTATCATCTACAAACAATAATAACAATAATAATAATAATAACAATAATAAAGAATGTGCATGACCATCTTTTTGTATGAAACAACAAGCTTTTGTTTATTATGCCCAACAACAAAGAAGCATAAGGTTCATATTTCTAGCTCATTTCTATCTCATGAATCAGATATCTGCAATGCAAGTGCAGTTATAGCTATTTCCAAAATCAAATAAGGAAAATCTGTTTTTTAAAGATTAGCTAAGAACAAGGAATTTGTCAGGGTTTCTCACATGATTTATGGCTGGAATCGGGTTTCAGACAATAAGACTGTAAATAGATAATACATGTATGGGTCTACAAAATAATATGAGGGCTATGTCAAACGAACTTTAGTTTATTCCTAGCCAGTAAAAGTACACACCGGCAAGCTAAATGAAGGTTAGTGGAAAAGATTGATGAATGGTTGAATGGATGGATGGTTGGCTGACTGAATGGATGGATGATGGATGGATGGATAGATGGATGGATAACTGGATGGATGATGGATGAATGGATGGATGAATGGGTGGATGATGGATAGATGGATGGATGGATGAATGGGTGGATGGATGGAAGGATGGATGGATGGATGGACAGGATGGAGGGATGGATGGATAGCTGGATGGATGGATGGATGGATGGATACGGATGAATGGATGAATACGAATGGATAGATGGACGGATGGATGGATGAGTCGATCGACTGGCTGATAGATAGAGAAAGACTGAGATGAATCATTGATAATTGCATATTTAAATATGACAATTTTGTTTTCAGTAAAAGAAATATTGTGCACTTGCGCCAATGAGATAAGAATAAATTTTTAAGGAAAAGCAAGACGAAATTGGAGAGTGAGATATTATTGCAAATCAGAGATGTGACTGAAATCCGCTCTGTAGAGTATCATCAAGAAACACACTCGTAAAGTTTATACTGTAAATAATTACTGTGAGTTCCTTGGATCAATTTGATATTTCTTTTGTGTTAAAATTTGACCTCCATGCATTCAGACGCTATGCGTCTTCTTAAACAGATTAATAATGTTTATCTACAAGAGGTTCCAATGTCTGAAGATAAAAGTTATCATTTTGACTGGTTTTGTCAAGCAAGGTATTATGTTTTTGTTTGTTTGCGCGTGTGTGTGCGTGTATGTGTTTTTGAATTATATCTGGGCGAATTCTTAATATTTGTTAATGTCAAAGTCCGGATAGATTGAAATGGACATCGGACTATAAGCAAGAGATATTATTTTTAGATTGTCATGATTTTCAGCACCTTGTGCGCTTTTCAGTAAGCTGAACTGATGCGAATGTCTTCTTTAGGTCTGTTGGGATCATGACAGATTGTAAAGAATTTGGACTATATGGTAATTAGTTTTATAAATGCCGTCTATGCTTTATTCTTTAGGGTACTTTTCACCAGTTCAGTCTCCTGACTCAACATTAAATAAAGAGTCTCGGTTCTTCCATGAACAGCTCGATGCGACGAAGATTATCGCTTATGTACTGTTTGGTTATGTTCGGTAGTTGCAAATATCCTGCCTCTGTGGGAGGTGTAATTGGCTTAGAAGGGAAAAGACCCAGTGGATTACAAAGGATATTACAACTGGGGAACCACCATCCTGCTCCATAGGGAGACACACAAGTCGCAGTGAGGTCATCATCATTGACAGCGTCCCATGTGGAAAATGGCGTCATATTGCTGGCAGCTAGACAATCCCCTTGGACGTTGCTATCCCAGGAAATAGTACCGAACTGTAAGGTATAGTTTGTGTTGGCACTGCTGATGGAGGCGTTTCTGTAAGTGACAAACTGATCTGTCTGCTGATTTCTCAAATTCGCTCTGAAAACTAGCGTTTTGGTGGAGGATTTCTCGAGAAGTGATCGCATGGTTTCCAAACCTAGCCAAATGCTCGAGTTGGCATAAAAACTGAAGACCTCGAAATTGACCAGAAATTCTGACCAAGTCTTGTTAAAATTGTGATCTCCAGCGTTGCGGGCGAATATGGTTCTTACTGTATCACTCCTAATGGTACAGTCAATATGAAATGAGATAGAAGATCCAATAGGTTGCATTTTCACCCTGTTTTCTAACGTAATGTTTGGGTGATAATAAGAGAAATCTACACAGTTAATGGCCCGCCTCTCACAGCGATCACCAGAGGCTCGACGAGGGCAGATACACCGCCTTATGGTGTCATCCCAACTTCCATCTACACACATAGGAGGTTGAGTTGTCCGATGGAAATAGATATGATTGCTATCCGGCACATTGCATCCTTCGACATAAGGACAGGGCGAATGTAGATAACAAGTGTTGTTGGTCATATCTACACTGGCTCCGGCACAGTCACTGTCTGTAGCACACCGGACACAACAGTTGAGTTTGCTGAGAGCGGAGCCTGCCTGCCGCATACAACCTTTACTTAGCCGGACATCGGTATCGCACAAAGTGATCCGAGAGAATTGGGTCGTCTTGACCGGTGTTAGGAGTATGGACCAGGAGAAAAACAGCACCCAGACCAGAATTCCACAGTGCGTCATTATGCTGGTTGGGGAATTAGTTTGTCCTTTGACTTCAAAGGGGAATTCTGGCGAAAAGAGAAATTGGTTATTGTGGAATACAGAATGGATTACGATATATTTATTATATGCCTGAGTACCGAATAGCCATACTCACATACATACATATACGTTCGCGAATATCCTACATACACATAATAAAAAGCCACAAAACGTTTACAGAAAAAGTTTGGAAACTGTACGATATAGCAGAAGTATTCGCATGATTAATATACACAGGCATTCATGTAAAGACAGACAGATTCATATATACAAAAACAGATACACATACTGAGTGACACATACATACATACATACATACATACATACATACATACATACATACATACATACATACATACATACATACATAC
>JBCEWB010044607.1:0-14466 GCA_039654565.1 Peronia peronii | reverse complement strand
TTAGTTAGTTAGTTAGTTAGTTAGTTAGTTAGTTAGTTAGTTAGTTAGTTAGTTAGTTAGTTAGTTAGTCATTCATTTATCTATTTATTATTTAGCTATTGATTTTGTTTTGTTTTGCACCATCCCATATTTACAAGGCCAGCTTTGTGTTATCTGTTCGGTCATTGTCCTAGAAAAAAGAAACTATAATACAAAATAAAAATATATACCTTCAATCTAATTTCATCAATACCAAAATACAAACGATGTAATCACAAACGCCAGTTTTCTCAGAATTTGAAGACCTGCACTTTGTACTGTTTACTCTGTTTTCTTCACAATAATCATAGCGACGTTTGTTCATCTGTCAATTTGGTTCTATTATTTATCCACTTTCCTCAATTCCCTACTCAGACTATATAAGCATTATTCATCCTTTCTTTGTATTGTGTCTTATATATTGTGAATCATCGAGCATTCACCAATCACAGAGTGATCACACAGAAACTCATAGCGGACCAGTTAATTCGATTTATTGCCTGGAGAGATTCGGACATGGTAATACTGACACAAGTTGTAATTATGGTTTTGACATATCTATAATCGACTACAAACATCATCATATTAATCTTGAACATCAATATTACATCGTTTCAGGACATGGACATAGACATGGACATGACATGTGATAGATTGACAGGCCCTATGTTGATGATTAACATCAATAATCACAATAATCACAAAATGGACATTTTCTCTGAGGGAAGCAACTCTTGGCTGATAAATTATAAAGGGAAATAATTCTTGGCTAAGGGAAATAAGTAGGTCCCATAATCCTTTGTTCACTCTTTCTGTTTTCCTTTAGTGTGGATCCTGGTTGCTGTCACAGTAGACCGGTGTCTCTACATCTCCCGACCCCATTTTGCGCGGCGTTGGTGCACCTTACGTAATTCCCGCATTGCCATCGCAGTTATGGTGCTCGCTGCCTGTGCGGTGAACGCCCATTTTCTGTGGACCTACGACTTGGAACACGACGAGCGGGAACATATTTACGCCCACGGCGGCCAACGATGCTACGCTGCGACTGATTCGGTCACTACTGTGAAGTATGTGGTTGTCATAGCTATGGCGGTGAAGATCATATTGACGGGTGATAGGTTGAAATGGGAGCAAAAGGAGAAATATTGTGGCTGTTATTAGATCATAACTATTATCAGGATAAGGGCATTTTGTTATTGCTGCTGTGAAATGGCTGTTGCTGTTGCCATCGTTATCATTGTTGTTCTTGTCGTTGGGGTTGTTTCGTCAATGTTGTTGTTGCTTTTGTTATTATTGCTGTTGTTCATTGTTGTTATTGCTACTCTAATTTCGTTTTTAATTCTTGTGTTTAAAACGATAATGTGATCATTGTTGTTGTTGTTGTTCCTAGCGTTGTCCTTGTTGTTGTTTTGTTACTGTTGTCTTCGTCGTTACTGTTGTTGCTATCGCCGTCCTTGTTGATGTTATTGTTGTTATTGTTGTCGTTGTTGTTGCCATTGTCCTTATTACAGCTATTCTGCCGTCATTTTTAGAATGCATTTAAAAAACAAAACAAATATTACTGTATTCTTGAAAGTAACGGCAGTATTGTTGCTGTCTTTCTGTAGTTGTTATCGGGAATGGTGATTGCATTGTTGTTATTGTTGAGATACTGTGAATGATCAAGCTGGTGTCGCGGATGGTATAATAATCGTTTTTTGTTTGTTTGTTTGTTTGTTTGTTTTTGTTGGTATTTGGAGTCATTGTTGTTGTTATCACAATGTCATTATTACTAATGTTTTACGGATGGTCAAGTTATTATTGACCTACAGGAAGGAAGATACGTCTGCTATAGTGACTGTACTTTTGATATTGTTGTGTTTATCATCGCTATTGTCATCCCTGTCGTCGCCATTGTCCAATGTCACGTGCTAAATATGTGAATAAGGTGACGTAGAGAAATATTGTTTCTAGGAATTTGATTCTAAGGAATTGAATTTCTGCATTTTAAATTAAAAATCATAATTCGAAACCTAATACCATACAAAATAAGTTATTTGACATTGTAACCGTAAAAGAAAAAAAAAAACAGCATTGCCAAACACCTGAGACGTCGTAATGTTGGCTTTGTATATTTTATCTAACTTCTGGTGACACAGTTTAATAATGCATTCTTGCTTGTTTGACTGCCACTGCAGTCTTCTTAGGAATTAAAATAGTACTTTCTGTGCTATGAGTATGTTTGTGAGGTAAATAATAATGACAGATATCAGTGAAAGAAAATAACAACATTAATAATAATAAAAATAAGATTAATACGTGTCGTGAAAGAAAACAGCAGGTGTTATGTATATTAAATAAATGTGTTTCTCATACAATAATTACGATTATCCATATATCTACAGATTCGTGGAATTAGTCTGGCCATGGATAGACTTCTGTAAATTCTGCTTGTTTCCCTTCATCATCATGACCGTTTGCAATGTCATCATCGTCATACATCTCGTCCAGAATGAGAAAAGAATGGCCGCTCACAAAAAGATGTTGTCCAAGGGAACGCAACCAGAAAACGAAGCAGCCAAACATAATTCAGTTTTGGCCGACAATGCAGAAAAAACTGACATGACGGCAGCCGCATCTGACCACGAATTGACGTCACTGTCTGCGAAAGATGCTTCAAACCGTAAAGGGAGAAACCCACCTAATCGAGTCGCTAATGACGATGACGTGAAACATGACTCTCTGTTAAACTTAAATTTTAGTGTGAATGAAACGAAAGGGCTCAAAACTGAGAATAGAGAAATTGTCTCTACAATACCTGCAGGTGATCCTTCAGAAATAGTTAATGGTGGCAGCATTTCTCCAATCCACGACGAAAATCAACAGCCAAACTCAAGCCAGAATCGAATGACTCCTGTGGAAGAAATGCAGCTTCAAACTATTCCTTCATCATCACTTCAGAAACACATTGACGATACCAGCACTTCAGATTTAGGTTTGCATAATGTGTGTGACCAGGGTCATGGCATTCAAAGCAACTCTCCATCCGAGGCAACAACTACATCAGCAGAATCACAAAGACTTGACAGTCCTACTCTGGAATCCAGGCATACAAGGAAAAATCAGTCCGACCGTCTGCCAGGGTCGGATCCCTTGATTGGTTCAGCTGTGAAAGCATCTCCTGACGTCCATGAAAACGTAGAGGACACTTTGTCTCCGTCTAACATCGAAACTCACTTCGATTTCAAAGACGGTGACACCCCTGCCAGCAGCAACGACGACCAGGAGGATTTACTTCCGCCTTCGCCAACCTCCCCTAACAAAGCGGTGATATCCAAAGTGAAAAGAACTTTGAGCAACAAGGTTCATCCTGAGGGGTTAACCCATCGTGATTCAGAAGAAGCTAAGAACCAGGCTCCAGACAAGGACAAAATTCTCAAAAATCGATCTTCTATAGAAGATGTGAATGAAAGTGGTGTTGAACTGGAGCGAAGGGATAACCCGACTGTTACAGAAGAGGCAAAAAACAGAGCTGTCCTGCCACGTCAAAACAATACTGAGAACAGTTCGTCTAATGAAAACACGGTAGGTACAAAGGTAATGGTAAAGAACTCTGTCAATCCAACGGGCACCCAACAACACAATCATAGTCTGCTTAACCCGAACTCTCAAACTCAGGACAGTGGCAGAAGTTCGCGTAGTCTGTCAATGTCGTCCTCTGAAGCCAAACACAAATCATCAGTCACGATGACCACTGAGACTGTAAAATCACGTTACCACATATCGAGTATTACTAAGACACTTCTGGTGATCACAGTGACCTTTTGGATCTTCAACGCTCCTATAGTCATCTTCATCATCGGCCACACCTACTGGGTGGCCGGCGCTGACCAACAAACTGAATATAACATCGTGCTAGGCTGGGCGGCGGTCAACCTCCTGCAGTATCTCAACAATGCCATGCACCTCTTCCTGTACTGTTTGACCAGCTCTGTCTTCAGGCACGAATTGATCCAAATGTTTAAGAGCAGTGTCAACCTTTTCAAAAGCTGAATACAAACAATCCTGTCTATAGAACTTTCAGAGTCTCACGTTTTGTTCTGGTCAGACTTAAAAATCTGTGGAAACGCAGGAATTTATCCTATTTGATTGGTATTGTGCATCTGTATGTGTGGGGAAGGGAGGGGTAGAGGCGACAAAGGATACAGTGGATCAAATTAGGATCCATCTTAACTCTGACCTATCCCCGGAACATTGTGTTCTAAAAGCTAGAAGGAGCCATGTTTCTCTAACATCAAGTTTTCATTTGGTACCTCAGTGAATGTGTAATCACAAAACTAACTACAGATCTGATCTCAGTGAAGATATGAAGCATCAGAGCAGTAAATCTAAGCTATAAATGAAAAACAAAACAAAATTAAAAATTGTTCATATTTCTGGAGCAAAATCTCACTATTTGCGACGTGAGGAGGAAAGCGGGAAGAGGGAGGGGGGGGGGGGAGGGGAGTAATGAAAAGAGATATCACTGGATCAAGCTAAAGATTCCTCTCTTTCCCTCCAGCCATTTCCTCTTCCTTAATCATTAAGCATTTTCCAAGGTGGACATTAAATGTTAAGGCCTCGAAACAACCGCTTTTTCTACAACCTTCAATTACCCACTGTAACAAAAATGATAGATTATCATTGCAATTTCCAAAGACTGGAGACTTTTGTTGTTTTTAAGCATTTTCGAGCCCGAACTTTTTGTAGCACAACTAAACAGAGGGCTCTACGTGAAGTATAGACGTAAACATTCAAGCTAAAAACATCTACTTTTCTGTAATATTCAGGCTATTTTCTCTGTATAAAATGTGTAAAGGCAATGATTTCAATACACGTGCCTGAAAGTGGCTTGCAAGAGTTTAGATCATATATCTCAGTTTCATCATTTCTGCACCTATATATGACCTTTCACAACATTAAAGACAGTCTATTGCATCATTTATTCCCGAAAGAAGTGCATTTTGTTCACAGTATATTGAAAATGAGATCACAAAACTATATTGCAAATTTCCTGAGAACAATGTTTCCAGGAAAAAGGCGTTTTAAAATGGTACATTAGCTGCTAACACTCGAACGAGCGCTGTATGATGATCAGAGTGCTAAAATTGGATCATTCTAATGAAACTTCAGTTGATCTTGTTCATAAAAGTCATGTAATGTAAGGTCTATGTGTGAAATATAATTAATTTGTACAGTTTGTTAACATATGTCACAGAAGATGTGAAATATTGACAACGGCCATATCTAGACTACTGACCCATTGATTGAAGGATTCAGTATCAACAGAGTATCGCTTAGTATACAAAGAATTGATGGTTTCCTGTCTCCAGTGATTCGATAAGCGGATTTAAGATACTACAGGCTCTGGATGTTTTCGGTAAGGAAACCTTTTTTGTTTTCCTTTGGGAAGTCTTCATTCTCTACTATGACAAACCTTTCCTTTTTCTTGGTCTACGAAGGTTTCACAGCAGTGAAAGCTTTTAATAAGATGGAAATCTGGCAATTTCAATGGCGAAGAAAAGAAGCATTTAGTTCGAAGAACATAGCGAGACAGACATCTTTGAACTGCCCAGTCATAATATTTCTTCTTTGAGCAAACTTCAGAATGGCAGGCAGATTACTCAGACAGTATACAGGCAAGAACAATCAATCTGACTGATATGTATTTCTGGAAAGGTCTATGTATACCTCTCAAAGTCAGGTGCTCAGCAAGTTGAAAGATTCTGTGGGTCAAAATGAAACGAAAAGAGAGCTTAAAAAGATAGGATGAAAAGACGACGATAACGATAATATTGATAGACCAGCTGCGAAAGGGGGACAGATCACCATGTGAAGAAACGAGAAATGACAGTGGATTAGTCTTTCTATATAATTGTGGATGGCATGTGGATGTTTGAAGATCTCGGTGTGAACGCTGTGTGTATGTGTGCTTTTGACATTACTATTGTTACGCCATTGCCATCGTGTGCTTTTGAGAGAGAAAGACAGCGAAGTTGTGAAGCTCATGGCATATGTCCCAAGTGTACAGCCTGTCCATTTATATCTAGACAACTACTTTTTAAAATGAAAAATGTAGATTCTACTACTGGTAATTTCTTTATTTTGTTCTCAGTTTTGTGCGTCTCTAAATGTATATTTGTGAGAAAGAAATTAACAAAAATATAGAGAGAAAGAGAAAGAGTGTTTTGTTTGTTTGTGTTGGGGTTTAACGACACATCAGCACGATCACGGCTAGATTGTGCCAAACACGGTAAGATGCGTTTACAGGTCAAAAAGACTGACCAAGTAGGAAAGAGAGCAGGACAGAAGACAGGAGGAAGGAGAGAGAGAGAGAGAGAGAGAGAGAAGAGATATCACCCGTGGAACGTCGAGGATGGCATTCCATGGGAGACATCCCACCGATGGCTGGCTTTCACCGCCTGCAGGTGGGAGCAGAAAACCTATTTATATATCCCAGGCCCTCCCCCCCCCCTCTCCATGCCCTCGCAGGGGAGAGAAAATGTGTGTGCACATGGGTTGAGCGAGTGTTATATAATTATGATATTCTGATAGAACTCTTGAATGAATAATGAGGCAAGGGAAGAATTCACAGCGCAAATGTTACCCTCCCCCCCCCCCCACCCCTCCATTTCTCTTTCCTTTCCTACATCACTTGTAAGATCAGGGATCATTGTTTCCTGACGCTAACACATGCAGTAGGTACCAGAGAAAAACGTAACATCTGCACTAAAAATCTCAGCGTTTTTTTTTTTTTGTATGGCCTACTGAGATTACCATGCACATAAACTTTTCAGCCATATCGTCTGAGCAACATAATCTCTGTTGGTATGTGGGAAATCTGAGCGAGCTCATTCAGGGGGAAAGTCCAGAGGAAATCCAAGGCCGGATAACAAAACTTTAACAAAAACGTCCTTTGCTAGACAATTTGTTTTGAGAAACTTCAGAATTAGTTTTGCAATTTTTAATTTTTTTTTCTATTATTATCTTTTTTTACATAATAAATAAAGAGAGCAAATACAATAAGGTGCTAGATCTAAATCAGTATTTTAAAAATAGAATTCGGTATATTTATGCCTTTCAACCTCCTGGGGGTGGTTATCTCGCTTTAAAAATATTGTGCACCCTGCGATATTTGTATGACTATCTTTGTACTATCTGTCCCTTTGTTGTCCCAAAGAACGAGGGACGTAATTAAAGATTCCAGTTTTCTCAAACCTCGAATCGGGTACTGTTTGAATTTCGATCCTCAATATGATGAAAAAAAAATGCCTTTTTTCGTTGTTGTTGTTGTTGCTGTTGTTGTTGTTGTTGTTACTCTTGTTGTTGTTGTTGTTGTAGTTGTTGTTGTGTTGTTGTTGTTGTTGTTGTTGTTGTTTTTGTTGTTGTTGTTGTTGTTGTTGTTGTTGTTGTTGTCACTGTTGTTGTTTTCCAATGAAGTGATTTGTTGTATTAAAGTTCGTCTTTAAGTTTTATGGATAGGTGTATTTGAAAAGGTGTCGAAATAATCAAATTGCTCTGTAACAGACATTTCATCAAATTAAGATAGATTTCCCCAATCCCCACCTAATTAATTACGGCTAACCACAATATTATGACAAAACAAACTGCTGTATCACTTCTTTCTCTGGAAAAAAAAAAAAAGACGCATTTTGCTCACAACATCTAATATGTGTTAAAAAACAGGTCAAAAGACTAAGTTCCAGATTTTCTCCAGACAGAAGATTTCCCGGAAAATATCGTTTGTGGGAGAACGGTAGAGATCGGTGTGATGAAAAAGGCGGATGGGTGAAGCCGTGATAGATTGACGAAACAACACTTGATGAGCATTATAAAGCTAAAAAAAAAAGCGGGGGGGGGGGGCTGTTTCCAGATAGCTTTGGTGGCAAACAGCCAGTCAGGTGTCTGGCTTAGTCGTATGAAATGAGAACAAAAACCATTCAAAAATAAAGAGAGAAAGAAAGAAGGGTTGAACCCTTAAAAGAGAAAAAAAAAGAAAAAAAACGAACAAAAAAGGAAAAAGAAAGGAAGAAAGAAAGAAAAAAAGAAAAAAGAGAAAGTACTTAAAAGAGAAAAAGAGCAAAAGAAAAGAGAGAAAGAAGGAAGAAAGAAAGAGGGAATGAAAAACAAAAAGAAGGGCAAGAAATAAAGAACGAAAGAACAAAAGAAAAAGAAAAAAGGAAGAAAGAAAGAAGAAAGAAAGAAAGAAAGAGGTAAGAAAGAAAGAAAGAAAAAAGGAGAAAGAAAAAAGAAAGAGAAAGAAAGAAGAACAAAGAAAGAAAGAAAGAAAGAAAAGAGAATAAAACAAAGACGAACGTGTGAAGAAAGAATGGCAGAGGTTGGAAAGAAACCAACAAAGAAGAGATATCTCCTCACTGCACGCAGGTCTCGTAACCGTGCGAGTCATTGGATCACTGCGCTTGTTTTAACAACTCCCTCCATCTCTGTCGGTTTGTGGGATTTGTCAGATACCCCCAGAACTGTTCAAATTTTCCTTCGTATTCTTTTTAAAATTATCCCGGTGACTTCAAAGAATATGCTTGTTACTCTACTCCTTTCACAGGTTAGAATAAGCCCCCGCGAGGACCCGCTTGTATATAGGTAGGTTCTTTGCTCCCACCTGCAGGCAGTGAAAGCCTGTCATCGGAAGGATATCTCCCATGGAATGCCATCCTCGACGTTTCAGGGGAAACATCTCTTCTCTCTCTTCTGTCCCACTTTCTTTCCTCTCTTCTTCTTCTTGACGCGTAAACATATTTTATTATGTTTGGCACAACATAGCCGTGATCGTGCTGATGTGCCGTTAAACCCCAACACAAATAAACAGAGTAGAATAAAACTTTATTTTTTTTTTTTAAATTTGCATCCACCATGTCATTAAGAGAATTTCTCAAGCCTTGCCAGGTATTCGTGGGTTTCTGCTAATATTTCTGCTCATAGTTTCTGTTTAAATGTTATTTATAATCATTAACTCCATCCAATGTGAGTCATCACTGGGGAAAAGTACCACCAAAGTAATCTTGAGCTGTTTGAAAAGCAAACAAATATTTGTTAATGTCCACATTATTTTACTTTGATTCTAAACATGATATATTTGACTCTATATGCATGTAAGTGTGAATATTGTTTGTCTGAATACTGCGTCTTATCTACTGCGAAGGAATTTTCTTTTGTAAACAAATACAGTTTACCTGCTTATCTATTTTAAAAAAAAATAAACTGGTTCAGCTATCAACATTTCTTTGGCACAGAACTGTTGGCTAATCAGTTTGATTTTTGTTGTTTTTTTTTTTTGTGAAAGAAACTATATTTTACTGACTCACAAGTGAGTCGTTTCTTGGGAGAATTGTCGCCAATAAAAATAAATGAGTTAACAGATCAACCCCAGACGGGGTCAGCTGTCTGATACAGAGGATTCAAAAGCAAGCACTCCAAAGTGCAAATTTGCGCACTTCTGGTGCGAAATGGGAAAATGTCTGAACAGGTATTAACACTGGATTCTGATCTAGACATCACTAAATCTTTCAATAGATCGGACAAACGAATCGCTTTGATGTCTGCCACAGTAAGGGTGAAAGTGTTTTAACAAGTGAAAGCCCTCTGATCGCTTGACGATCTAATTTCATGACGGATGAATATCGCACCTGAGGTATATTTTGGCGAAACCTTTTTCCCTGAATGAAAATTTTTATTTCCAGAAAATCCCCTTACATATCTAGTTTAGTGATCTAATTTGTAATTGTGCCTCAGTTTCAACAATTAGTAAACAAAATGCAGCGTTTTTGTGTTTTTAGAATGAGGTAATGTTATAATATGCTTTCTTTCAAAATTGTGGAAAATTTGTTAGGCCTATATTTGAATCCACAGGGAAAGAATTAAAATACGACTTTTTGTTAAGGGACGACGTTTATAAATTGTGACGAGTGTTTCATGTGTGTGTGTGTGTGTGTGTGTGCGCGCGCGCGCCCGCGAGAGAGAGAGTGTTGGGGCTGGTGATGGGAGTGAGGGTGGAGGAGGGAGGGGTTTCAGATGAAAAAAAAAAAGAAAAGACTAAGGGATTTTGGAGTGAGAGAAGAGTGTTGGAAGAGAGGCGAGGCAGGGATGGAGGGATAGGGGGGGGGGTGGCAGTGGTGGAGATAGAACCAGTTCAATGCTCATATCATCGCCCCATATCTTCCCTGTATAAAAGCGTTGGAAGTCAAACTTTAATTTCATGTTCTAGACTAGATGCTTTCATTCCGTTGTTGTTAATTACATCTCTGTATTTCACGAGTGTTCATCCCATCTTCATTTCCTAACTATTGATCATAGATTTTTATATGTATTTCACTACATACCTTTATTTCATATTTGTTGACTTATTTCATAGACTTTTGACTATTCATCTTTATTTTATAGTGCTTAGTTAAGTATTTTTAATATATTTTTATTTCCGGGTTCTTGATGTATCTTCATATCATAATATTCTTGACTATATAAAAGGGAGAGAGAAAGAAGGAAAGAGAGAAAAAGAAAAGAACACAAGACATAAAAAAGAAAGAACGAAAGAAAGAAAGAAACAAGCAAAGAAAACCTAATGAAAATGGGTTCTATTCTTCTCGGATTATTCCAGAGGCTAAATGTGTATAACTTTTAACTCATAGAGAACGTATGCGGGCTGCACTCAATGTCCTTATGATACGACGCTGATGCCTTTGTATAATACGAAAAAAGGGGTAAAACTGCCTTTGCGTCATGTGTGTTTCTTCAGCATGCATGAATAGTGTGTAGCAATTTTATACATGTATTCTCTCTTCCTTGATCAAAAATTCGGTATGTAGCAATAATCATTTTGTCTGCAATAGTATGTGTATGTATTTGTCTATAGGATAAAATTAATCTAATAATAGATAAAAATTGTATTCATATGATTTCATACAGGCAGTTTATTATCATTATTATTATTGTTGTTGTTGTTGTTTTGTTTATATCATTATTGAATATGTATTTCTCCTCATGATGAAACTAATCTAATAATACATAAAAATTGTATCCATATGATTATATACCGGCATTTTACTATTATTATTTATATTTTATTTGTTTATATTGCTATTGAACAATATGTGTATTTGTTCCTGTAATGAACCAATATAATAATCATTGATATGTTCACAGGACTGACTTTTGTGTCTTTGTTTTTTATTCGATCCATGCTTGTCAATATTTGCGAAATCAGTATGACTGAACAGTGTATAAATACATGTACATATTACAACACATTCTTAAGGCAATGGTTTTTATCTCTTCCATATCTGAATCTGTCATTGATGCTAATTGTCTGTGGGACCAGCTGCCGATCGAACAGAATGCTCTGTATCCGAGTAATGGGTGGTGATAATCTCGCCAACTTCACAAAGACAGTGACAATATATAGAATATACCCACAACCTTCGAAAAAAATCGGAATTTAATACACCCTGCTTATTTAATACAGACTGCTTATGTTAATACTTTTAGTTTAGTTTAGTTTAGTTTAGTTTAGTTTAGTTTAGTTTAGTTTAGTTTAGTTTAGTTTAGTTCAGTTCAGTTCAGTTCAGTTCACGTCACGTCAGGTCAGTTCAGTTCAGTTCGGTTCAGTTCGGTTCAGTTCTGATTAATGCAATTTATTGCAGTTTAATTTAGCTTGTTCACGTTCGTCTTTTATTATATTTTGATTTCATTTCATTTTTTTTTGTGTGACTTTTTGTAACTTTCATTTTTTAAAAATGATTTCATGTTATTTTACTCCTGGCATGTCATCATCGTTTACTTAATTTATTTCATTTTATCATATTATTTCATTTCAATTTCGTTATCCTACGGGCGATTGCGTGATTAAAATGAGTTGGCAAAAATTTCAACGGCCGTTGAAAATCTTCAGTCAACATTTTAAGGATTCGTCTGTTCATGTGATCTACTGTAAAACTCAAAATGATCACGGAAAACGTGTGCTTTAGATGTTTTTATAAATATAAAGTAACGTTTTTTTTTTGTTTTTTTTTCAAACTTCCCAACTCATGACGTGTGGGGAAAAAAATCGAATTTAGTGCTCTACTTTATTAAATCCAATTGGTTTAGGAAGCCATGCCGGCCAGATTTTGGTGCAGCCTCGTGTATATCACTGGACGGGGATTTTTTCCCCTCATTTTTATTGTTGCGGTTATTATTATTATTATTATTATTATTAATATCATTATTATTCCCGTATTATTATCATCATTATTATTATTTTGTTTTGTTTATCTTTTTTTGTGTGTGTCTTTTTTCTTTTTTTTTTGTGCATGTTTTGTTTGTTTGTTTGTTTGTTGTTTTTTGCCCGTTTTTCTTTCTATCTTCCCTCCTTCTTGTCGTTCTTTATTTTTATCTTTTCTTTTCTTTTTTTTTTTTTTGCCCTCTTTTTTTCCTACCGTCCATTTTACTCCTTCTTTTCTTCTTCTCTGTCTTCTTCTCTTTTTTCTTTTTGACACAAGTTTAAGTTAATTAATAGAAATACAAATACAGAAAATTTCAATTTTTCAGCTGGTGAAAAATTACTAAAAATCAGCATGCATTTTTTGGCCAGTAAAAGCACTGGGCAACAAAGTTCAACTTTTTGTCTGCGTCATGGAAAACATTATGTGTTTTAAGTAATTTTGGGTCGCTGATTTCAGATCTGAGGTCAGATTTGAGCTAGCACGTCAGGGTTTTATGATATTTATGGTTTAATTTTAACTTAGTAACGTAAAACATAGAAATGTTGCTGAGAATAAAAGTAAACCATAGATACAGTTTAACCACTATTTAAGACATTTTCACCGTGCTAGCAAACAGATAAAGAGTCCACAGATTATTTATCCAAACAATATTAGAACTTACAAATTAGCAGCATTGTTTGAACAAATTAGAAATTCGTGAGACAAAAGCACTTTCGCTCGTGTGAAGTCTCCATTTCGCACTGAAGGAAACCACTAATAATTCCCCATCATACTAGGGTTAAACGTGCCTTGATATTTGTTTTCCATCACTTTTATATCTTGGTGAAACCTTTCAGCGTGTTCATCATTGTCATGTCCAAGACTGGGTGGGGAAACGTCAAGATGTGAGTGCAGAAAATGCATTTTAAAAGACATTCGAGCTGTCAACTGACAATATGTTTTCAGCAGGTTTTCCATCAAATCAGAATAGTTGCCCGTTGTAATTTCCCATAAAATTTGTACAACCAAACGGAAGGCCTCTCACGCTGCATGATCAAAGTTTATTTAGTTTGTTTTTTAATAAGTCATCAGCTAACAATTCACGAATTTCAGGGCCCACAAAAATACCTTCTTTCAGTTTTGCTTCACTTCTGTCGCCTCCAGATTTCTCCCTGAGATACTAAAAGCCGTCTCCATTTGTGTCCATAGCTTTGACACAGTCCTTCATTAATCCCAGTTTTATGGGAAGCGGGGGCAGGAACACTTTCTGTGGATTTACTACAGGCATATGCTGAACATTGTACTTGCCAATTAAATTATCATTTCTTTCTGGCCATTGTTTTCTAGCCCACAACACACAAAGTCACTGACAAAACTCAATAGTATCACCATCAATAGCTTGTAATTTAATCAAAAAAAAAAAAAAGAACATCTCACTGTAGAAAAACAGCGGCAGCGATTGCACATGATGAACATGTTATTACTTACATCTGCGTCGCATTGCCTTCAAAGCGCGTCATTTTTTGTTTCATTTTTTTTTTAACGTGTCCAATTAATAAATTCATTAAACTAAGAAGAAACACATAGTTACAAATAATATAATCAATCAATCAATTAAGAAACAAATAAATAGATAATAAATAAACAAATAAATAAATAGATAAATAAAATGAATATTATCATAGTTAGACGATAGATTGATCTGGCAGGATGTCACAGTAACACATTCTTAGTTTGCCAGACGATAATCAAATTAAAAGGGCATTTTCTAATGGAACAGACAAAAGAAGTTCCTTGCACACAGCATGACTATTTAAAATAAGCTATTTTCATGCTAAGCATGTGAGTGGAGTTTCTGTTGTTGTTGTTGTTGTTGTTGTTATTGTTGTTAATTATTATTTTTTTTTTATAACAGTACATCACAATTTTCTTCAAAGTTCTAACATCAACGGATAGTTTGTTTTGTTTCCCTCTCCGACTGTAGGCAAAACTTTTTAATGTTTCGCTTGTTGTACCCGCATCATGGCGGCAAGTAGTTCGGCCCCAAGGAGTTTATACTGTTGCTCCTTGTTCGGCCCATAAACAAAAACAGACCAACAAATTACAAGCTTTCATGCATGATTTTTAAAAAGAGTGGATATGGCAAGCTTATCTCTGAATACTGTCTATCTATCTATCTATCTATCTATCTATCTATCTATCTATCTATCTATCTATCTATCTATCTATCTATCTA
>JBCEWB010044585.1:0-14467 GCA_039654565.1 Peronia peronii | reverse complement strand
ATGTATGTATGTATGTATGTATGTATGTATGTATGTATGTATGTATGTAGGTAGGTAGGTAGGTAGGTAGGTAGGTAAGTAGATAGGTAGGTAGGTAGGTAGCTAGGTAGCTAGGTAGGTTAGGTCATGTGTGCGCGGGCATATGTGTCTATGCGTGACGAACAGAGCGATAGATCCCAAGCTATAGCATGATGTACACAATGTCAGCCATTATGATTTTGTTGGCCAAAGTTGCAACAACTAGAATCGGGTTAATTAGTTATAGCGATTCTCTGTGTTGGCCATAGCAACACCACTCACCCATTTTCTCTCTTATTTTTTAAACTTGATATTCTGTGGTTTCTTTCCCTACTAACCGCATCCAAATGTGCCCTCCCTACCGAGCATTTCAAAGTTCTCTTCCTACTCTTCATAATTATTTTCTTTGACTGCCGGTCTGGCGGTGCTGGCCTGTCTCTGTATGTCCTTCTTAAAATCCTAAAATGTTCCTGTTCATCCTATGTTTTGATTTTAATGTTATATTCACATTCTCATGTTCACTCTCTTTACGTGCACATCCACATCTTTACTGGTATGCTCTTTTCCTTGCTGCTCATTCATTTTCTCACTCATTCACTAATTCACTGACTCACTGATCGACTCACTGACTCACTCACTCACTAACCTGCTATTTCATTCTCTCACTCACTCACTTCACTTCACTTCACACTCACCCACCCACTCACTCACTCACTCACTCACTCACTCACTCACTCACCCACCCACTCACTCACTCACTCACTCACTCACTCACTCACTCACTCACTCACTCACTCACTCACTCACTCACCCACCCACCCACTCATTCACCGTATAATATCATCACCTCATCTCTTTGCCTACCTTTATTTCCCTCTATGCCACCTTCCATTCACATTGAAAGTCTTGTACAATTTCCTCACCTTCAGTTTTTCTTGTCTCCTTACGACCTTCTCCCTTTGTATAAAACATGACATGCAAAGCCACCACTAGCCAGCGTCCATCCAATTGTCTGCGGGCTAAAGTCCATCCAATTGTCTGCCGGACGCCCAGCTAATCCTCTAGTTAACACGTCAGTGAGCCACAAGGTGTCCTGCCATCTGTCCTGCTCTGCCATTCTCTCTCAGCCCAGCACTGTCTCCCATCTGTAAGGCTTTACATCTTTCATGTCCAATTACATGCGCACTCACCTCTCTCCCGTTTCATGCTACCTGTCATCTTGGCTCACAGGGTTACCATGGACACACCGTGCTATTGTGCTGATCTTTGCTTTCTCAGCTTCGCCTTCGTTTTGTTAACGTATGGTATGGATCGAACAAATGTAACATTTAACATCACTGGCGGTTATTACCTTTCTGGTTTATAGGTAGATGTTTTAATCAGAATGAAAATTTCAAGAAAAAGAAAGAAGGAAAGATAAAAAAAAGAAGGAAAGACAGAAACAAGAAAGGAAAGAAATAGAAAGAAAGAAAAGGGAAAGAAAGGAAAAAGTAAGAGGAAGAAAAATAAGACAGATTGAATGAAAGGACAAAAACAGAAGGAAAGAATATAGGAAATAACAATAACAGCAACAGCAACAACAACAACGACAAACAAACAAACAATAACAACAACTGCAAAAACCCAGAGGAAAAGTCATTTGGATTCCAGCATGTGGAAGGCTGAGGAGAAACATTAGAGGAAACGGCTATTGGCTGATGCTGTTCTGTTATAAAGTCTTTTATATGGCACCAGCCCATTTTGATACCAAAATAATCAACTGCAATCTTAAACCGATTTCATTAAGGTATGGAGGTCATTTGATATCAATTGCCCTTCCACTCAGTAACTGTTATTTCCTATCCAGCATTAATTTTCCTATTCCCTTTGCTAAGGCATTGTTTCCATCTTTTATGACCAGCGAAACTCAGAATCTGCGGATGGAAAGTCCTTTGATTAGACCGCTATTGGCGTTATGATATATACATCTATTAACGGTGGGGTAGACGTACTACAGAGAATTGAGAGAGACAACACAAGTTGGGACTTTGTAAGACAGACGGGTAGAATGCAGCTTAATTGAACTTACAAATGCAGAGGGACAAGCCGACAGACAAACATACAGATAGTCAGATCTACAGACAGAAGGACGACAGACAGACAGACAGACAGACAGACAGACACAGACAGAAGACAGACATATAAACAGACAGACAGACAAACACAGACAGACTCAGTCAAAAGACCGACAGATAAACAGACAGACGGACAGACAGACAGGCAGACAAACACAGACGACAGTAGAAAAATATAGTGAGACAGACAAACGGTCGATCGGAAGTGTCACAGCCAAACACCCATGCTGAAATGCCAAAACAGACAGACAGACTGAAATGTTTCATGTCAACTCCTTTTTACTGACTGACTGACTGACCTTATCGTGTCATCCGTTACAACACACCATCCAATATAAGTGTTTACGTAACTACACATCACTGCACGCTGTGTGTGTGCCTCTGTTTGCTCTGGTGACAGTACAGTGTTTGAACAAGGTTGTTAGTAAGTAGACTTTATGAATCACGTCTGTCAATTACACAGCGGGTCATGAAGTTACTGATGATGTCGAAGCAGTCATTGAATGGAAGAAATGAACTGCTGGAAGTATTTGATGGTGGAGAGCGGTATATTTAGGCCGGATAATTCAGCAGATTGGTAAAAGGTGGATGGTTTGAGACGATATAAAATGGGATGTTGAATGTTTGCTAAAATTATAAATGGATGGATGGATGGTAGGATGGATGGATGGATGGATGGATGGATGGATGGATGGATGGAACGATGGGTGAATGGAACGATGGCTGGATGGAAGGATGGATGGATGGAATGATGAAAGGACTGATGGATGGGTGGAAGATGGGTGGATGGAACGATGGGTGGAAAAGTAGATGGATGCCTAAATGGATAGAGAAATGGATGGGCAGTAGGACTGACAGATTGACAGTTATGCAAGAATAATGTAGTTTGACATTTTGCTAAGTGTTAAGTTGGGAATTCGCCACACGGATTGGAAGAGGCAAAGACAGAGAGAGAGAAAGAGAGAGAGAGAGAAAAGGAGAGAGTAACCAAATTCGATAGCAGATGATCCTAGTGACAAGGTAAAGAAGACGACAAAAAAATCTCATCAGATCAGGACGAAAAAAAAAAAAAAAGCAAGACACATAAACAAATCAGACGAGAGTAGCTCAACACCTGTACCCTCAAATTGAAAAGCATTGGCAGGTTCCTCTTGTCGTATCGTGTCTTCTATCAAGAATTTGGCACATTTTGCCGTGTTCCTAAAGAGTTATTCCAATACGTCCCCATTAAGTCAGCAGACAGCTGTTGTCTATCATTATGTTGGTAAGCCCTTAGCCTCTGTGTAATTGGGAACGTTGGTGAATAATCACGGGCAGTAAAGGAACCCAAAGAGACAGGTGGTGGTGATGCCATTATCTTAGGGTTTTATGGTGATGGATGGTGTATCCCAAACATGAGCAACGTAATCTTTACCAGAGTCATAGCACGTGAAGTGCTTGAGATAGAGAAATAAACAAGAAAGGATAAAGGTGGGGCTTCGGGCATGGAGGGAATGGGGGAGAAGAGGAGGGATAAAGGATTGAGAAAGACAGGAGGAAAAAAAGAAAGAAAGAAAAGAAAAATGCGCATGGTACATTTTTTGTTTCTTAGCTTCGCCACTGAAATCCTAATTTTATTTCATTCATTCATTCGTTCATTCACTCATTCATTCATTCATCATTATTCATTCATGCATTACTCACTCATTCGTTTATTCATTATAATACTTTTATTTATAAAATGTTTTGCATATGAAACTTTATTTAGCTTGTCCCTCAGTGATAGATTTGCCTCGCTTTCCTCGTGGCCAAAGAAACAGCTTATATAGCAGCCGTTTATTAGAGACTTGTTTTACAATCAGATCTGAGCAGCAATTCTCTGGAAAACGTGTTTCCTGAAAGGGCCTAGCATCAGTTCAATACACCAGCCATTGATCATCTGACCCCTAGAAGGTCGGGGTCAAGTCGGGTCAGAGGGCGCTAGGGCTACTTCTGGTACCAGCAGAAAGAAAGAATTTGTAACTAACGTGCTTTGACAAAACAGCGGGATGTTCGGAAAGTAATAAGAAAATAGCCATGACTTTCAGACTAAACGATATTTTTTAAAATCTTAAACGGTTACACAGATTTATTCAGGGAAGGTATCTATTCTCTGGCTCAGCGCTGGTAAAGGTGTGTCGATCTCCAAAGAGCTACATTGAAAAATAGCCAAAGAGTGACAGTAACTCTTATGTCAATTTCAGTTAGATCCAGAAAGAAATGTTTACTTTATATTAATTTTCTTATTACAGCCCTGGTAGTTACATTATTTCTCCACTCATTCACCCATTCATATCATATTGACCAACAAGCCTGTAGGTAAAAGCTTAACATATCCCCACTAATCAATTCAAATATTCCGAGAGAATACGGCGTTTGCTGCATGAAAGAACTAATCGTGAGCGTTGGAGAAATTCATTTCTTGTCATCCACGGTACTTTTCTTAAACTGAGGCAAATGTTACCTGACTGCTTTGTTCCGAGGTTGTGCGTGATTTTTTTGGTCTGCCTGAAATGTGAATGCGTCCTACATGATTATATATTTTGTACCTCATCAACTGAATGGAATTTCCTTTTTGGGGACAAATAACGTTTATCTTATCTTATTATATTGACTGATTGAACTGCAGAAAGCGGTTGAGAGCAGAGCTGATTGGAGGAAATAAGTAATCTCAGCTTCACAGGCGACCCTATGACACTGACAAAAATCAAAGAGTAGGTAATAGATGCTTCATGATTATAATCTATACATTAGAAGAGAACTGATTGTGTCACCTCATTCTCTGATAAAAACTATATTTTGTTGCAAGCCAGTTGATAAAGAGATTGAAATTGGCTGAAGTCATTAGCGGTTTTTGTCGAAACAGAAGTTTTGAGATGAAACACGTTCTGTTAAAGCACCTGGGATACTGTGGTGACCAGTGGGCGGCACGCTGTCGTGGAGAGGCCCCGGAGGGGAGCGGAAGGGAGGGGGGGGGATACGGAGAGGAGAAAGATGAATTTGGCGATTGTGGATTAGGGAGTTTTATGATGACGTCTGACCTCAGGGGAAAAGGTGTGGGATTATTGGTTCTTTGCTAATGATAGGGAGACCGTTGGTCAGATAGTGGGCGTCCAACACTCGGGGACTGACAACTGGCATGGCAGGGGAGAGAACGAAATGAGAATCTTTGTTAACGTCGGTTTGTGCATTGGTCGGTTTGGGGGAGGGGAGGATCTAGAGAGAGAGATATATATATAGAGAGAGATTCTTGTTTGTGTTGGGGTTTAACGACACATCAGCACGATTACGGCTACATTGGGTCAAGCACGGTAAGACACGTTTACGCGTCAAGAAGAAGAGAGGAAAGAAAGCGGGACAGAAGACAGGAGCAAGAAGAGAGAGAGAAGAGATGTCTACCCTGGAATGTCGAGGATGGCACTCCATGGGAGACATCCCACCGATGGCGGGCTTACACCGCCTGCAGGTGGGAGCAGAGAACCTACTTATAAACCCCGGGCCCCCACGAGGGGAGAGAGAGAGAGATCTATATGGGGAAGGGAAAAACAGCAAGACAGAAGGAATGATAGAGAAAACCCCATAGAGGAGGGAAAGTAGGGTGAAGACGGAAATGAGGAGAAAAGTATCAAAAACAGGACCGGGAAAGGGGGCCGGGGGAATAGGGGGTTGGAGAGAGAGAGAGAGAGAAAGAAAGAAAGAAAGCCGGAGAATAATAAATGCTCATTGATAGATGAAAAACATAACAGCTGGTCAAGCATGCAGGAGGACTGGGGAGGGAACAGGATACGCCTCTGACTGACAGAGAGCCTGAGGGCGTGGTCAGTGTATATGGTAATATGTGTGTGAAAAATTGTGGTCATCTGAATTGATGACCTCTCCAGCGTGAGGTCAGAGGTTTTCTTTTCCGAATGTTTAGTAGTAGAAGTACTATACCAGCACGATCGTCTTTAGGGAAATAGAAAACAGGGTGAAGGCGGAAATTGATGATCTGTCAGGGAAGGCGGCTGGAGAATGGCAAATGAGGGATAGATAGGCCAAAGTGGCGGCGCTGGGCCCCGATCTTAATGAGATGGAGCATGAATTGACGATCGAGTACCGCCTCAAGTTGTTGTTGATGTGACAGAAAGAAAGATCAGAGGTTAATCGATTGTGAGCTGAGGTTGTTTTTGTTTTCACTGCCCAAGGGAGATGTGTGGTCTGAAGTAAGGTTGTTCGTGTATTCCAGAGAAAACGAGAAGTAAAGGACGAGAGTAGTAAGGGTGATTTTAAAAAGCGAGAGAGAGAGAAGGAGAGCGTTAAAGAGAGAGAGAGAGAGAGAGTGAGAGAAGGGGGACGTATGTGAGAGAGTGACAAACATCAGTTTTGAAAAATATGGTGATCTTCAAAAAGTTCACATTAGACAAAAAAATGTGGAGATTCTGTATGCCGTGGTTAAGGAATTCAGGTTTCAGTATACAATCCTCACTTACTTTTTCTCCCTGCCCCTTCCATCCCATTTTATGTCTGAGAGATAAAATGTCTTGTTGTGCACTTAATTGGGCATGCAGTCTCTGCTTGTAACGTCAGCATTGATACAGGGCAGTTGGGAAATATTACTTGTAAACAAATGATAAGACAGTGTAGAGAGATAGGACAGAAAACAAATAAGTTTAGCCAATATTGAGAGAGGAACCCAGACTGTACAAGATGCTGGAGTATTATACTCTTGTTCTCAACTTTATGTATTAACTTTAACTGTTTTACTCACCACCAAATCCCTGCCATTACCGCCATCGCCCATCTGCGTTATTTCATGCTTCCATAGGCATCTCTTGTACTCTTCTCGTCCATCCGACACAAAGTTGAAACGACAGGCGTTCGCCAGCGATCATTGTCTTCCTCCCAAGAAAAATATAGTCGTGCAACATCATACTGAAGTGAATGGCATCGCCAGGTTCACGTTACCATAAGCTCTGTCGAAGAACAAAGAAGTGTGACGTGATGGATTCTCTTCCAGAATACCAGCCTAATGTCACGTGTGCAAAGAGTGGGACCATTTGCAGTGTACATTACAACTTCGTCGTATTATCATGAATGAATCGAGATATCGGGAAACCAAAGGAGGTTATTGGGAAACGGGCTATAACAGCGACATGTTTATACAGAGATTCGAAGTTATACAACACCAGTCTTTTGGCGAATGGATAAGGACACAGTTGAGAGGTGGCCGGTCACTCGTTTTGTGTTTCGCTTGTGTTTGTGTAGGATTCATTCCCCATGTTGTTTCTGGCGTTGATACGTGCTGTTGTTCAGCAATACGTTAATGGTTTACTGCCCCAAGATTTGAGAGACGTGACGTGAATAGGTTGTTTATAAAAACGTCTTTTGAGTGCTGGAATGAATCTACGCTGACATTATACTTGTAGTACACCCCAAAGAACACTGATGTTGACCGACAGACGCGTACTACAAAGAGATTTGACACTGATTTTACAAGCGAATCCTTAAGCACGCCGCAAGTAGCTGTAAGGAAAGTTTGATTTACTAATTCGGATGATGGATGTGCAGGTGATTGATGGATTTGATTGATTGGTTTCTTTTGTTGATTAATTGAATAGTCCTATTGATAATATGCAGTAAACTCTGTATTGAGTAAATTCAAATAGTTTTCTACCCGTTAGCTTTCTGAGTTTAATGGATAGACAAGATTTTAGAGATATCCATGGTGGATTTACCTTAAGACACGGTGTGTCCATTTTCCTTATGGTTTATGACACATTCGACCCTCTAAATTTTGGCTCTGTTGTATTAAAAGAAATTGGGAAGACAATGATTTGCACAGCTCAAAGCCACATATCCAGATTTGTTTTAAAAAAAAAAACGGGGTAGTAAAACAAACAAACAAAAAAGCACACAAAAACATTATCTTCATACTATGTCTCGAATTTCCACTAAAAGCGGACACCTACCCTATAATTATAATAAAAGACAGATGTAAAAAAGAAAGCTGTGACTTTCTATGTCAGGAACTGTGGGAGATCCATTGGAAGATGTGCGAAATGGAATAGGAAGGATGAAAATGATGACTTCGTACTTACAGAGACCTGATCTCAGGCACATCTTCCAGCCGGGGTTTGTCTTTCTTCTATCTCTGTATGCCATCACCTCCCATTTGCTTTGTTGATGCTCTTATCATTTATTGTCTTTACACGAGCCTGTCTGTCAGTGGAACGCTGTGTTATGGCGAGAGGTTTGTGCTTAGAGTAACAGTCACGAAGAGAAAAGGCAAAATACATAGACATATCTGTCTGTCTGTTGACTGTCTGTCTGCCGGTCTGTCTGTTTGTCTGTGTTGTTCTGTTCTTCCTATCTGCCTGTGCGCCTGAGTGTCTGTCTCCATATCTGTTTGTCAGGGAGTGCGTCAGTTTGTTACCGACCTTGTCGATCTGTTTGTCTCTGTGTCAGTATGTTTGTCGGGCTGTCTGTGTGTCTGCTGGCGTGTATATCTTCCAGTCTGCTCTCTGGCTTGCTATTATTCCTCTACCGGCTAATCTTTTCTCCCTCACTTTCGTTGTTGGTAGAAAAACTTGAGAGCTGATGGACCTGTCTGTGTTCTATCTTGCATTTCTTCTCTTTGCTCTCTGTCTCCCCTTCGCAATCTTTCTTTTCATCTCGCTCCTGTTCTCTTTCACAATCTTGATCTCCGTAGCTCGTCTTGCTCTCTTGATATGTCCATCTACATGTATTGATTTGTTTGTTTGCATATTCCGTTCTCTCTCTACCTGTTTCTTCCTATCTCTTTCTTTCGTTTCTTTCTTTCTTTTTCTTTCTTTCTTTCTTTCTCTCATTCTTTCTTTTTTGTTCTTTCTTTCTTTCTTTCTCTGTCATTTCGTCTTCTTTTTGCGTATTTCCACGTGATTGTTTGTAGGCTGGCAGGTTTGGGAAATGATACTGATGGGAAGAGTCGGACAATTATCGCCGGACGAAAAAAGACAAAAGGCCGTGGAGGAGATAAGGCCACGTTCTGAATGAGTCTGAACGGAGGAGAGAGTATGATAAAACTGCAACCGGAATCTCCAGGGGTGGCCTACTATCAGACCATGAAAAGCCACCTAGCCCAAGAAACAGGCTGACACGCAAAAGGGAGAAAATGTGTAAAATAGTCGTCAGAATTCACTAGATTAAATAGAACTCCCCCTCCCCAGCCCATAGCTTTGTTACAAGTACACCATACACCCACAACATGCATGAAGACTAGTTAGATTTGAAGAAACAGCTGGAATCTCGAATGGAAATAGTGTGTTTACAACCATCCTGATCAAAACTTGAATGAAATATGTGATACTCAGGCGGGGGAAGTTTGGGCAGGTAGAGTCAGACACTCAGTGCGTTCCCAGTTCCCATCCACAGGTTCGGTGAAACATAGGTGTAATGTGCAACCTCTGTTGGAGTCACAGCGGGAAATACATGTAAGGTCTTAATGTGCTCTCATCCGTAGCTTGGAAAGATATAATTATGCATTTGAAATTGTAAGCCCCAGTGCGAAGTCAGAACAAATCAGTACATGGAGATGATGGTACAGCCATAGCATGACAACGGGGAGATACGATATTCATCTATTAGAATCACAGCGGAAATGACCCATGACTCATAACTCGAAGTGACAATTGACGGGCATAAATACCGCGTTGGTACGGTATTTTTTACGCCTTTCAGCCTCCACTGCGGGTGGTTATCTCGTGAGCAAATATAATAATATACAACATAATGAAGATGGTACTTTTGTGTGCTCTCCTAACCATATAGGCCATAGCATGAATGAAGCACATAGACCTGTTTGATGTGATGCCCGTGCAGGTGCGATGTGTTTTTCTAATCGTTTCTTGAATTGACAGTGGATTTGGAACATAGTCTAAACATTAAGTCAGAGTAATAGATGCATATTGAAGAGCATACTGATAGTGTATTCCCAACCATAAGAGAACACAGAACATAAATAACTGACAGAATTAAAGGAGTCCGAGTATGAGATGTCTATTCTCGATCGCATCCGTAGTTTCAAATAAAATACGAAACTTTGTCAAATTATGATCGAATCAGAGACAATTTATTAGATACATTATGAAGATGCCATCCGTTTTGACTTTTGTGGTTCTACCCAGCCGGTTATATACACGTATGGGATATACGTTTATAGCAGATAAAACAACAACAACAACAACAACAACAACAACAACAACAACAACAACAACAACAACTCGGTCTGCGGAAGAAATTCTGTCAGTGAACTAACCCGTAGTGTGTCCCTAATCATAGTTACAGAACTTGACTGGAGAGCAATAATTTGAAACACAGTCTCCAGAATGGGTCTCGGCAGAAGATGACACCCATCGCGTGCTCCTTGTGATAGCCCTGCACGGCCGACAACTTGAACATTCTTTGACAGAACGCCATGTCTTGGAAGCAGCTTCTCTTTGGAGAACATTGAAATTTAGTTTCGTGGTCTCTCGTACAACACATTGTAAACAAAATTATGCATTTCTTAGGGAATGAAGTCATGTTATAGATTGTCTGTTGTTATTTTCTGAGAAAGTCATATTTGATCAGGTGATGAAGTGTTTAAACTGATGAAAATGACATTCCACCAGAGTAGTTCACAACCTGCAATCGCTGTATGTTGTCCTCCCATCTCCTGCCTCCCAAATACCGCCCCATGAGTCAAACGCCCAGTTGTAACAGTATGAATGGACGGACGAATGAATGAAGGAAGAATGAATGAATGAATGAGGAACCGTTTTATCACAGCATTATATCGCATACAAGAACTACTCATATTGGGTATTGACTTTGGGGATGTCGGGAATTTATGTATGTGAGTGTGTGAGTACTTGGTAACATGAGACCTCTAACATGGACCCGAGCATTGAGGGCATGCCTATGAATAGCAACGGTAACTTCGATTTTTTTTTTGTGATAGTTGTGAATGAAAACTGTCCTATATTGTTCTTCGACGAAAGTTACGACGATAAATTCTCACTGTACTAATCTGAGGAGAAAAACAAAAAACAGTGTTACCGCTCATGTAACAGGCTCTGTGTCGGGGATATTTGTGCAGTTGTTGAAAATCAGCTATGGTGCTGAGACATCTCATTTTTTAACAGTAGCCAAAGTTCATTTTAAAAAATCCAGAGGCTGTATTCATATCAATCAAAGGTTCAACTCACATGGAAGAAATGATTATTTCTGATTTGAATTTTCAAATCATATCTTTCCCTTATATTAGCCCTCTCCCCCCCCCCCCTCCCCCCGCCACCGCCCCTTTCCAAACAAAACAAAACACAACCGCGAAGTCGCGTGTGGAAAAAAAAACAAAAAACGCGAGGCCAAATTTTAATGTCGCTTCATTGAAATGAAGAAGGTTGAGCCACAAAATACCAGGAAGTTCTGGCCTAAAGAACAATAGCCCTACCATTGACCACTTCATCTGCTGCCATGTGCTACTCAGTCAGTCACGCCAGACAATCATATAACACAGTATATCGTACTTCGGCAAAACGTTTTTCCTTTGAAAAGAATTGTTCGAAAAAAATCCCGATTTATTGTTGATCTTTCCAGAAAATCTCTCTTTCCAATAAACTAAACATAGTTTGTAGAGAAAAAAAAAATGATGTAATGGATTGTCTTTCATATTGTAGAGAGTTATCCATGTAAACTTACCTAGACGAAGAGGCTCAAACGTCATAAAACACATTGGTGGCCAGAACGATCCGTCTAGGAGTGCAGCCAGCACAAGGTCATCACTCCATTTTATGTCAACAGGATTTTAGGTCTTTCATCACTGTCTGTTTCCTGTTAGTTTGAAAAGGTTAGGTGGGAAAATGATTAGACTAAGATGAAAAAGTGTTTTTGTCTAAGCGAGTGAGCACCAGCGTGCAACCTTTGCTATTCAGAGACAATGGGACACCCGGTTACTGACCTTTCACCCTGAATAGTACCTGAACCCACGCGGGGATAAGTGGAGTGTGACTGCCTGACTGCCTGAATGACTGACTGACTCTGACTCACTGATTGATTGAGTGGAACGCTCATTCATAACTGGCTGATGCTGGAGGGCTATCATACTCACTGGGACTGAGGCCAAACAATGGATTGATCCCATGGTAATGAAGCGCTAATCATTGTATTGTACACGACGGTTGACGGGGATATTGAAGAGGAGAGGGACGGGCTGGAGGAAAGTGAAAGGACCGTGCGCCGGTATGGAAACAAAACCTCTCGTGCGTGTCTGAAAATCAAGATCACTGATTTGGGGTTCTTTGAATTGGTATATTTTCTGACGGCGCAATCTTTTCCTGAATATCGCCATCTTTCAAGTACATTTTTTTCATGAACTTCTTGAAAACTGCGCCAGCGTTTCGTGAAGTTTCACCGAGGTTGAACATGGCTATTTAAATCTCAAATGTAGTACATGATGAGACAAATATCTTGTTATAGTATCGTATGTCAGTTGGAAAAGCAGTTGGAGACAAAGAATAAGGAGGGATTTAAAAAAAAAAAAAAAAAGCAGATAGACCCCTTGACGCTTCTAGTGTTCTGTAACGTGCGCTAGTCGTCTGAATACGACAGGTCAAGCAAAGCTCTCACTGCGACGGGCGTATGTATTCGTTCTGACTCATCGTTATATGATAAACCCTGTGATATTTCTCACCATATCACGCAAACTATAGTGAGAGGGTGGGACAAATGAGAGGGGGGAACGTGAGGATGGAGAGGAGTCGGCGAAATGGAGCGCCTTAAGGAGAGCAAAATTTGGCAGTTATCTGATTATGCGATGATGTGGCCAGGAATGGGATGGGCGAATCTTAAACAAGTTGCTGGTGCACACAATGGCACAAAGGGGACCGAAACTAAAATCGATGTTCACCGTCAGAAAGAAGAGGACGAAGGGGACGATGACTGTAACTAAAAGGGATGAGAAACGACGCAGAAAGGGAAGGGGATAAACAAGACTGAGGGGATATGGGGATGTGTCTGGGGATCATAGCTAAATGGCTTGCAGGAAAAAACAGGAATGGAGCTAAAGCTTCTCGTTAGTTTGAAGCTGCTTTTAGTTGAGGCTATTCTAATGTACTTTGTCAAAATGGTTTATTCATCATAGTTTTAGCTTATTTCCTCCAGTTATTCAAATATAACTTTTCCTCAATATAAGAATACAACCTATGTCATCATTCCAGTCTCTGAAAAATGCATTTAATTAACTGTATGTTAGAAGAGAGACTGTAAAAATAAATGGCGATATTTGGAAATAGGTTTTCAGGGAAAAAGCGTTTTATCAAAAACCTCCAGTATTGCCGTCTGCATCTCGTTATGTTGTTTGTGTCTGGCCACTATTAAGGATGTTTGTTGCTGAATTGGGCATCCTAGGTACTGTTTGCAAGAGAGAAAGAGAGAGAGAGAGACAGACAGATAGACAGACAGACAGACAGACAGACAGACAGGCAGGCAAGCATTCAGCAGGCAGACAAGCAGGCAGGCAGACATACAGACAGGCAGACAGACAGATCTACAGACAGAGAGTCAGGCAGGCAGGCAATAAGACAGACAGACAGACAGACAGACAGAGGGGGAATCGCAGATGTTTGAACAAAATATTCCCTTCCAGAACTCAGTCTATTTAAGTTTGTTTCGCTTAAACTTTTGCAAAAAGCCAGGTCCTTCCGTTTTTGTCGTGATAATCCAATTAAAACCAGAAAATGAAGGATGAAATGAATCAGAACAAAATCAGATATGGTTTGCCTTGGATGAGAATATGACACTTGGAATTCATAACGTCACGGGTTCCAGTTGTGCTGGGTCCCTTGTGGCAGTTGGGACTTGACTGGGTTGTTTGGCTGACACCGATGTGGCTGTCAGGACGGGGGGAATGAATGATGAAATGTGATCAAGGATAAACAGAGCTTGAGGACATAATACACGTCGACAAAACTGTTTGCCTCAGATTTTCCTTTCCGAGGAAATCGAGATAAAAATTTTTAAAAAAGAAGAATTCGGTTTTTCTTTTAGGATGATTATAGTAAATGAAATGCAATTCTTAGAACGTGAATTAGTGCAGTGTTTCTTCTTCTTGTTTTGTTTTTTAATGTTGGGAAAAAAATTCTCGTAGTTCAATAAGTGAGAGAAAATTGAATAATGACAAAAAAGGCAATTTGTTAAAGTGCGTCAGAATTTTCAGAACCAAAGATGACAAACTGAATTGATTAAAGAAGCTGAGGGCCCCGCTCATCAGTAAGGACAGCTGGGGGGGGGGGGGGGGAGGGGGGGGGGCCAAGGGGGGAGGG
>JBCEWB010044563.1:0-14468 GCA_039654565.1 Peronia peronii | reverse complement strand
CCCCCAGAGAGGGAAAAAGAGACGGAAGAAGCCTGCTTGTGTTTCTGTACAGACCAATGTTGTTTCAGATCCGGCCTTGTCTCTAATGATCAATAGATCTACTTACTTATATTCCCTCATACTGTTGACTGTCCTATCTTGTATTACATGTAGCCTGCCATAGAGACATCTGGGTGATTTCCCCCGCCTTGTAATCTTACATGTGCATGGCCTTTTGATTTATTAACCCATTTCCATCCCACATTTTTTATTTCTCATCACCAGATGTGGAGGCAGCCATCTTTAAATCATCAACATGAAGTAGATAAAAAGCTAGAACAAGTAAAACAGTTGTTCGCAAATATAAGTTGGAAGCCATTGTTTATAAGACAACACGATATTGGCACATGATGATGAGCAACACCTGTAGATACGGGTCTATATGTAAGCATTAACAAATGGGACTCTAGTAGAAAATCGTGGCCTAAGAGCCAGTTTCGCGTGTCATGATTTTGGCGCGATTTTTTTTTTATTTCACCATCCAAAAGTTCTTATCACCCTCCACCTTTCATAGAATTTTTACTTGGATCAGATCATTAGTTTTTGTTTAAATTAAGAAACCTTTATCGCATATGTTGAAAAATGATTCCAAATTCGTTTATAATGAGATACTTGATTTGGGTCTTAACTTCACTTCTTCCCAAACACCTATCTGATATTGCACGGTAACAGCTCTTATTTTCGTAGTTCCAGAATCGCGTATCCTGGCTTGCACGGTTCGAAAATCAAATCGAGCATCAGATACAAAGGCAAGTCGCTTATCAAGCAGCGTTTCCACTACTGGCTCTTTAATACGTCGTTACAGTAGCGGTAAAAAAGTGATAGTTCATCTCATCATTGGCAAAAGACTTACCTTTGCACAATCGTTTGCCAAATTTGTTTCTTTGTTATGACTGATATGTCATGGACGAAAGACTAACAAGTGAAATCATGTTTCCGCGGTCTGGTTTGTCAGAGATTAAACTAATAGGCATGAGCTCCTATTCTCTAACAATACAAAACAAAACAATGCAAAAAAGAAAAATTGCTAACACCACGTTCTGTTTGTTGATGAATTATGTCTAACTCAATCTTTTAATATCGTTCAAATTTCCAGTAACCCAAAAGTATACCAACTCTTAGATACTTCATAAGATAAATTGCATCGATGGCAATCAAAGCGATAACAATATTCAGTAAGAAAATATGTTTAGTGTGTGCCACAGACAGGTTCAGAAATATTCGATAGTGTCACTGATCAAGGCCAATGGGAAGAAATGGAAAATACATGTACTGACATGCCACGCTCTTATTAAAGAATGCCATTTAATTTGGCAAATGATAACAGTCCAGATGTGTTTTTGTTCAGAGAAGTATTTTTGTGAAAAAGGTACGTCAGATGAGTCTGAAAACACAGTACACATTCACATTCTGTCAGTAAGTGTGTTGAACCAAACAGGAACAAATCCCACAACCATCTGAACAGGCTGGAAGTCGATCATATCAGATTGCTCAGCTGACGACGTTATACTTTCTAGGTTTTCAGGAGAAAAATCTGACTCAGATGATTCACAAACTGACATTGAAGGAAGAGTGTCTAGAGTAAAAATCTCAAGAGAGAAAAGTATTCGTGCTAAAAGCCGACATAAAAAAGCAGACATCTGGGGAATCGTCATCAAATAACCAAATGTCTTCTTCATAGGAAGGACAGGGTCTTTGTTTGGACAGGCACAGTGTGCATGAACAAAGTGATAACACTACACGTACAACAGAAAAGCAAAATCTGCCTGCTACTCCAGGTTCTTCTTACCAGCATCCTCTAGAAGAAACTCCAATGTACAAAGGGGACAAGGAAGGTTGTGCTGATCCCAATAAGGACGAAAAACTGAAGAAACAGAAATAAATGCACGGTTGTGACAAAGTCTTACAGCAAAACCCTGCAGTTGCAATACTCTGAAAAATATAATGACCAATATCAGAATATTTTCAACAATTCTAGGAAATGAAATAGTAACAAAAACGCTCTGTCACATAAAGAACACACGTAAAGAAAAGTTCCAAACAGACGACGCATACGAATATGAAATGACGACGACGGTTTTTGAATGAATACTATTTCACTTTTGACAAAACAAAAATTAATGTGTGTAAAGTCTTCTTCTGGGCCACCCTTGGTTTCAAATCTGATTCTTTCATACGCACATCATCGTCGTTATTGACAGTGCAGTCCCGGAGGACAATGCTTGATGTGTCAGGTGAGGTTTCTCCCAAGGCTGTGAACAGCGCTTGGTGTGGTTGTGCAACCCAATTCTGGAGTGACAGTCTCTTTGCAGTTGGTGCAGACGAAGCAGAACGACTGGAAAGCAGCAGAGGCTGCTCGCTGTTTGGAGCGTATTCGTTTCCCTGCTGCCTGTTGGGCTCTCACCTCTCCCCTTGTATGGTCCCTTTCTGCACCATTACAGTTACAGTCGTCAGCAGCTGTTTTCTGGGCATCAGGGTCAATGTTGCAAACTTTCATGTCACGTTTGCACACATCCTTGAACCTGAGAATGGAGAGCCCGACCTGTGAGTCTGGAACCAGTGGCAGATTGGCCATAGAGTAAATCCTTGGAAATACATCTATCTTCCATGCGCCTTACATGACCGAGCCAGCGATGGGGCCTCTGATTCAGCATGGCGAACATGCTTGGGATTCCAGTACTTAGTCCTACCAGGTGATACACTATCGTTGTCCTTGGCGGTGCAGTCCCGGAGGATAATGCTTGATGTGCCCGGTGAGGTTTCTACCAGGGTTGTGAACAGCGTCTGGTGTGGTTGTGTGTGCAATCCCATTCTGGAGTGGCAGTCTCTGTTGGGTGTAGAGCCTTTCTCATGGCCATCTTTGTTTTCACATATGAGTCTTACATAAGCAAAAGCCACAGGATTTTCGGAAGAGAGGGTCATAATCTCACAAATAGAAATTCTGGGAGATCTACTCCAAATACTACTTCAGAAGAGAAGACAGAAGCCGTCAGAACATTTTTCAGATCTCTCCCTTTGGTTCACTCACACAAGAGGCTGTTCCTGGATCCAGGATAGACAAAGCAGACTTTGTATATAAGGAGTAGTCTTATAAGATTCCTGAGCCAGTATCCTTGGGGAAATCTATGGATATCTTTCATAAAGACGTTGATACTGGGATACACAAGGAAAGGAAGGACATAAGTGACACGTGCTACATTTACACGATGGTTAACTTGTCAGAGGACGATTACAAAGATCATATAGAAGCGAAGAATGAAGTGGTGGATGAGTTGAGCCGGGATATTGAGAAAGCCAAGCAAACAAAGAACACGACAGCATTGGCTGGACATCTCCAACAGGTCTTCTTAACACCCAAACTCAACTGCACAGCAGCGTAGCCTATCGCAAGAGAAAGTCTACAGAACTACAGCTGTGCGGCATACGATATTGTGGCAGCTGACGTAGCATGTTATGCATGGTCAGAGCTTCACAATGACCTCTGGTCTCAGACATTTTCAGACAGCATGAACCACTTCCTACATCTATCAGAATCGATGCTGCATTGGGGCTACCGGAATAGTGGAAGCGCTTGAAATATTAAATATAAAGGAGATCTCGCAAAAATGTTTACAAAAAGGACACACACACACACACATACACACACACACACCAACAAGCTGACACCATACACAGTCGTGTGCAGGCTGTGACATGTCATGTTGCAGTTTATGCTCTAGTCGTGTCATTGTTTCGGCGCTCCAGGCTGTCCGATCTATTCCTGCAGATTTGTCTTTTTTTTTCAACGAACTCACAGATGGGCGGCAAAGCATATGGCCAAGGAAAAATTGTTGAGGGCCCATGTGTTGTGGATCTCAGAGTCATCCGTTACGTCAAGGGAGATATTCAAACCAAAGTCAGTTTTGATGGCGACTTTGCAGCCTTCTTCGTAGGTCATCTCTACAGCCAGTTGCATCGATACAAGCTCGAACAAAGCCATGGAACCTGGACTCTGCAGATATCAGCGATCTGATGCGTCCCATGCCATTTATATCACGCTCAAACTATTTGTCTTATAATTCTTTGTAGGAATTTTGCACAGTTCTGAGCGAAAATGGCAGTCTGAATGAATCTGAATGACAATATGATTTTTCCGTATAATCCGTCCTTTTACTTTGTCTTATAGTTTATGAAGTCTGAGGACCAAAGTGATCTTCTTATTTTGAAAGATACAATGATGATGTGTCATTAATTTAGGATTTTATTGTAAATTGCTATTATTTTGCACTCTTCAGATTGAAGAAAATGCCATGGCTTTGTAATTTTTAAAGATCTAAGTATCTATTGGCCACCAAGAGTGAAACGTATATGGCGATGTATTAGAACGAGCCTGTTGCTCAAAATATAATCATTACATAAATACTAAATCTTTATGTGAATGTTCTTGTCCTTCCTTCATGTACTTTCGACATCGCTGAACACCAAGTATATATTGTACGGTAAATATGAATCATTTCAGTAAGATGCAGTTACCAGTGACGACCAATGCGCAGTTTTGGTGTTTACGAACTGATACTGATTAAAAAAAATATGTTTTTCATGTTAATTCATTGTAATAATCAATACTTATCGTGTGAAGGGTAACCCTGGCAAAGTTTTCATAGAACCTTCTTATTGCAAGTGTCGAATATTGGAATGTTTTCATTTTATTTATCACAAATGATCTTCTTATGGTACCTAGTACATTTTAAGTGCACAAAATTCCATTTGAAAGGTATATTAATCCGCAGAAGTGCTGCAATACTTTGAAATTTAAGAATCAGGCTTCAAGCAGAAGCAGCAGCTAATCGTTTAATGTAAGCATTGTTTCAGAAAAGAGATCATCGTATTTCGTCTCTTATGTTTTTGCTCTTGTTTCATTGTTGGCATTGTTAGGATCAAATTTTACATGCAAAAAAAAATAATACTTTATTTTGGTTAAATTTGTTTCTGAATTTTCGTTTGGTTGATTGAAGAATACTAAAATGACAATTAAAAGGGCCAAAAACACGTAATAAGTATTGTCATTTAAACCAAGTTCGCGTAAGTTGAGTTACGCGTCTCATCATAAATTCATATATCGCATAACATTAATTTTTCAAAAAAAAAAAAAAAAAAAAAAATGATACATCTATCCCTTTATGGTTACTATCCATTATAAAGTACATTTTTAAAAATTTTTATCATGTTTTAGGTTCAATATTCACAAAAGGAATAGATTTAATTGTTTTTTGTCTCTCATGATACGCGAAACTGGCTCTTAGGCGATGAAATAGTCTAAGCCTCTTACAATTCATTGTGATAAATATGATACAGCTAAACCAGACTGATCGAAAACGAAAAAACTTTAAATAGTTCATATGAAGTTAATCATCTGATCCGATTTGCAAAAACTATCTTACAAGGCACAAGCAAAGACAGTCAAGAGCGAGAAAGACAAAGAAAGAAATGGGAAGACAATACCAAAAAATAGCAGGACAAAAGTTTTCTGATTCTCAAAGAGCAGTGAAAGACAGAGAGAACCATCGACAGAAGTCAAGTGAGCGCAAAGTATGAACTTTTACGGTAGACAAATGTTCATTTGGTGTAATAGTCTCACTTACGGGAGGGGGTCGCCGTTTGGTGTCTGATTCACGATGAAAACAACTCATGTTGTTAGACTGTGGGTTTTCATTCGCAGATCCTCCTACTGGGGGATGGAAGGATACTAAGATCGAAACTTCATTTTTTTTAGTGACTCAAGGGCCCTCTGGCTTCCTCTGGGTAGGGAAGCCCGACGTCTACCTTCTCGGATAAGGGGGAATATAATTCGGAGGTTACATGTGTACGTTACGCATGTTAAAGAACCCTTGGCAGTTAAAAATCGAAAAAGAGTAGGCGTAGTATAGCTGTTTGGGCAAAATTTCCAAATTCCAAATTTCCACCCACAAATATTCCCACCAAGAAAAAAAAAGGAACCCTTTAAAGCCGAGATAGTCTTACTGTATTAGGATTCAGCTCTTGAAAACACCTATGAGTCGCTGATTTTCAACACTGTTCTATGATGTTAGACGAGTGAGCCACGGTTCTCAGTCTTTCCATACGAATCTGACCAAGTGCTATAGTTACTGCAATTGATTTGCTTCGTTGTATGTCAACAGTGCTGTCAATCTGTAGACCTTTGCACTGGCATAATATAGCATCTGCAATAGATTTACACAAGGAACGCTTAAAAGGTGCTATCTCATGGCCCATATATACCAGTCACATGTTGACATTAGAAGCCACAAAATTCAAACAACTCTCTGAGTGCACTGACTGCACTCAATCAGGTCTAGAGATTGGCACTACAGATGAAGGAACTTAATTTGATGCCAGATTAGTGAAAATCAGATAAAAGAGCGAGTGCTTCGGCGCTTTCAGCTCAGATTTATTACTCTTAATTTACTTGGCGGTACAGAGCTATACAGCGAATTATGGTTGTATATCATAGGCTTAAGGAATAATATCTCCCCACCAGATTAGAGAGTAAGCCTACAGAAGTTTCTATTAGGTGCAGTTCCTATTCAAAAGAATATTAATGTTGTCTTACTTTAGTTAGATAAAGCCAACAGAAAGCCCACCAAAAGAGTAGCAGTGCTCTCTCCTTGCGGAGTCAAAAGCTAAGGGCTAAGCGCCAAGTGCACAAGCTGATTATTTTATCCAGTAACATTTCAATCTATACCAGGTCATCAGCAAACTAATCCTTTCATTATTATTTGCTCTTAATGACCTCGAACCACCTTAACTCTCATGAAGAATATGAGGCTTGGGGCAGTGACTATTATCTCATATCCCCTCGCTTCAAAGTTCAATATATTCACTCACGTGGTTTTTCGGTTTATAAGAGGCGTGCATGTAATGTTATTTAACTATTTTCTTAAAGATTGACCATAAAAGTGTCAAAATAATCTGCTGGCATATCAATGGTTCTGCGGTGACATTTATTCATGATAAAAAAGAGAATGGTTTAGGCCTAAATGATAATTAGTATGAGACGATTATCTTGTTAAGGTGTTGAATATTGTTTGCAAACTAAAAAAAAAATGAAATATATATATGGTAATTCAGATCTGCCCTTTGACACATCTAGAGTTGAAATATGCCGTGAGATATCCGGTGTATATCCGGCGTCTCTTCCTGAAACGATCCCAGGAAGCGTCATATTTGCGGACTCACTCACAGAGGCCTTTCATTATATAATTATGAGGTAATGGCTTCTGGTTTGCATATAGTGTGGAAGGAAATCAGCTTTTTTCAGTTTCCTCCCCCCACCCCCCCCCCCATTCTCCCCCTCTCTCCAAACTCCAAACCATCTTGGGCATTGTCTTGTAGCGGGATTCCTGTGTCATCTTCTGTACAACAGTGCGGGAGTAAGGGAGTAATACGGTTGTATTTTGCTTTTCTTGTGTCCTCGTTAAACTAAAGCTTTATTCCTAATTTTGAAAAAGAAAAGGATCATGATGGCGCCGATGCAACATTCAGCTCATTAAAAACTTGACTGTGAAATGCAACCTTTGCCAGGTCCCACAGACTCATTTCTTTAATCACTCCATGAAAAAAATTGGTCTGAAAGAGTGACAGAATGCAAGTATTAGCTACAATTTGATTATAGATAAACAGAGAAGGTGACGACAGAAGAGTCTGCCTGTGATAGAATTAATCACTAATCCTAAGGCTTAGTTACTCGAACAGCAAACTCATACCGGGCTTCCCTGGAGATATTATAAACATCGATGAAAAACAAAAGGAGAGATAATACTAATCTAAATTCTAGCTGCATTTCCAAAAGCCTTGATTTTGAGAGGGTGAGGGGAGAGGTATATATTGGGAACGAACAGTTCACATACGTCGTTTGTTGTGTGTTGACTAGATCTCATGCCAAATCTTTCAGTATCTATATGAGTTACCAAATCAAGACATGTTAACAAATCCAGATAAGGCATATGTCAATCATGAATTACTGAATTAGGCGCTATCTATGTTTCATGGTGTTAGCAAACAGCCACAGCCTATAACTTACAAGTTAAGAAATCAGGCATTTTCTGTGTCTTACCCTGCAATAAGACAATATTTCTGGGATGTCTGTGTCTTTGTCTCCATACTCCAGTTTCTTCCCTCCATCTCAGCCACCTGTCCCTTTCCCTCCATCCTCTTGCCAGTTTTTCTTTCTCTCTCACTCAGAAATAGAGATTTTTTTTTTTTCGTCCTTCTAAATTTAGCCCCATCCTCTTGAATATCGATTTTCTTTTTCGCTCGTTCGCTCGTTCTTTCTTCCAGGCGCCTGCGTTCTTCATGCCACCCCCGCTAGTTCAATCTCTCCTCCCTACCCTCCCCCCCACCCTCCACCCCACCAACCACCCGCACCGCATTTCTCCCATCTCCGTGCCCTTCAGCTTTAAGAGCCCCCTTATTTGCTTTTCAATTTCACATCATTGTCACAAGCTATCGGCGTATCTCAGGCCCGCGCAGCAAAACTTCGGCTCACCCATGCGCATTTTCTCCCAGCAGTTTTTCAAAAATTCCTTGCTTGTGCCTCTCCGCGCATCCAATTCACAGTTCGTCCATTCATCTGATCTTTCACAAGCAATAACAAAATATTGGTCTTTTCCCTCCCTTTTTTTCTTTCAATTTGCGCGCTCACCAATTTCGTGTCATTGACGTGAACGGAGTGCTCAATCTTTGTCTCTCAACTCCTGACCCCTCCCCCCTCCCCCCTCCCGGCCCCTGTACAAAGCTGAAGAACGTTCTTTGCTCGTGCGTTCGCCAATCGCACTAAAAATCTCCGCACCTCATCAACATGGACACGTTTGGCAAATCGGGCACATTCAAGACGGATACGCGCACCATATCACATCATAAAGACAACGTAGCATTCGTCTTTGACTGAGCACTGAGGTTTTAATATTCAGGATTGTTGCTGCTAGAAAGTCAGGTTGATAGATCAAATCAGAAATTCAGTATGGAAGATATAATTATAAATGCAGCTCAACAGATCTAGTTGAGATCCAACATTGTAAATCAGAAATTCAACTTCTATTATACTATCTACCATACTAGATCTAGATCTAGATCTGATCGTTAGAAGTTAGAAATTTGACTTATCAACTTCGTAGGTGTAGCTAGAAATTCAACTAAGTTCATAACTTAGTTAGAGTTCAACTTGGTGAATAAAGTTGCAAATTCAGATTGGAGAATCTGGTTAGATAATTAACTTGACAAATCTAGATTCAGTTAGAGGTTCAGCTTGGTACATATACATGTGTTTAGAAATTCAGCTTGATGGACTTCAGTTAGAGATTCAATTCGGTAGATATAGTTAGAAATTAATTTGATTGTATTCTTACTCAATTCGGACGTTAAGGCTCAATGGGTGTCATTCTCCCTACATTCTCAACTATGAAATTTGTTTTCATCAAACTCTTTTCAACTGTGTATCTTTTCAAGTGAAGTTCTATATATAATCTACTGGAAAGAGAGAGAGAGAGAGAGAGAGAGAGAGAGAGAGAGAGAGAGAGAGAGAGAGAGAGAGGAGAGAGAGAGAGGGAGAAGGGAGGAGGGAACTGCTGGAGAAAAATAAATCTGTCTTTCTAAGAAAAACATGGCACGCACAAGAGCGTTTGAAACATGAGAATGTACATTCTGTGAAATAACACCCCGCCCCCCCCCCCCTCCCTCCATGGCATTGTTTAATGTATATATACTTTTGACACATATTTTCTAACAAGTTTCAGTCCAATAAATGCAGCAGCAGTATCTAATCGTTGTGTAGGTGTGGTTATTGGGGAAAAGAGAAGTCAAGAAAAAGAGGAAGTTTTCAGGGATATGGGCTCAGGATTTCGTAGCCAGTTTAGTCAAAGACAGTGATTGTTCGAGCTAAATGACATGGTTTCCGAGGAATGAAGGATAGAAAAAAAGGAAGGTTGAAAGAAAGAGAGAAGAAAGAAAAAACAGAGAGAATGAAGAAAGAAAGGAAGAAAGAAGGAAGGAGAGGGCAGAAAAACAAAAAAGAAAGGAAAACAGAACAGAAAGAACGAAAAAAAGGACAACAGCAAGAACAAGAAAAAACATTTAAAATAAATTTAGAGCATGGCCTTGTTTGTGCTCTGTCGAGTTTGGCGCGCGTCTGTTCTCAGGAAACTTATCACAAATTTTATGTCGAGCCCAGTGCCATGGGTCGTGTGACTGAGGAGGATACCGGGTCGGCTTCGTGCCGGGTCCTTTGTTTAAGTTTCAGGTCATCGCTTGTTATTGAGAGCAGCGTGGGTTAAAGTCGAGAAATGACAGGACAGCGGATTTAGATTTTAAAGTCTGAAAGTGGATGAATGGAAAGATGGTTGAAGGAGTGAGTGGTTGAGTAAATGAGTGAATGAGTGAATGAGTGAGTGGGTGAGTGAGTGAGTGAGTGAATGAGTTAGTGAGTGAGTTAATCAGTGAACAAGTGAGTTAATGAGTGAGAGATGGAGTTAATTGGAAGTCCTTTTCAAACAGATTACTATGTAGTTATAAGCTGATCAGCTTATATCATCTCAAGACAAACATAAAGTATCGCGTGAGGACTCGCGGGTAGAAAGTCATCAATTTGGGTGAAAAATACCATGTTTTTATTTTATTCTAAAAAGATGCTATAATCATTGTACAATTGAAACATGTACTGTTTATATGAAAAACAAAAACGCCTATAAATGGCTAAAAGATGGTCTGGAAGTATTCTACCTCGTTAAAAAATTTTAAGCTTCATTTTTTAAAAATTGCTTTTTTCTCATAAATATGACACTATTTTCTTAATCTTTGTCTTATTATTGCACTTAAGACTTGAAATTTGGCACATGCATCTTCATTCATATCGACAAACAGCTGGCTACTTTTTCTTTCGATATATCAAGGATATTTTATAAAATGATTTTTTAAATTTATGGCCATCCTCAAAATTCTCAGCTTCTTAATATTAACCAACTTTGAAAAGCACTGTAATGTTAATTTATTGCTCAGTTAACTTGCTCAGTTAATAGTTAGCCAGCTATTTGATTTTAATCTTCTGAGTACTTTCATTCATTCATTCATTCATTCATTCATTCGGTTCCGTTTCTACAAAGAGGTTGGAGGTCATGACACACATCTTTCTCGGTCTGGTGCAATCTCGCAGCATTCATTCATTGTTCTCCCAGTCATCTCTTCAATATTCTTGAGCCAGGTTTTTCATCTTCTGCCTCTTTCTCTTTTCCCTTCGACTTTTCCTTCAACGATTTCTTTCTGGATATTTTCATGTCTTCTTGTATGGCCATAGTATGAGAGCTTTCGTCTTTTTATTGATTCCAGAAGGATTTTCTTCTTCAGATCTAAATCTTCGAGAACTTCTTTATTTGTCTTCTTGGCTTTCCACGAGACTTTACCCATTCTTCTATAAACTCACATCTCGAGGGCATCAATTCATTTCTCCAGGCTGGATGTCAGAGTCCAAATTTCGCAGCCGTGCATAAAGATGGACCATACATAGCAACGGATTAGACGCAATCTTGTGTCCAGCATGATGTTACTACTGGTAAGGAGGTGGCGCAGTTTGTCAAAAGAATGCTTTGCCATGGCGGTCCGTCGTTTTATTTCACATTCCGTTCTTCCGTCATCTGTTATGAGCTGTCCCAGATAGGTGAAGCTACTAACGTGCTGGATTATCTTTCCGTCAATTTTGGTGTTTACTTTAGGTTTGCCGCTTCTGTGAGTGATTACCGTGGTTTTTGTCTTTTTTAGCGTTCATTATCAGGCCAAGTTTTTCGCTTTCATCTTTGATGGCAGAGACGAGTTCTTGTGAGTCTTGTTCATTCTCAGCGAGTAGAACCGTATCGTCAGCGTATCTCAGATTATTTATGATACGGCCTCCTACTTTTAATCCCGGTTGTCTTTCGATCATTCGGAAAATGAATTCTGTATATAGACTGAAGAGGGATGGGGATAAGACACATCCCTGTCAGACTCCACGACTTATTTCAACAGGATCAGAAAGTCCCGAGTTAAATCGGATCTGAGTTCTTTGTTTCCAGTAGAGGTTGGCAATGACGATGATGTCGTTTTCATCAATGCCAATCTTTCTAAGTGATTCTATCATCTCTTCATGTTCAACTGTGTCGAAGGCCTTGATGTAGTCAAGAAAACATGCATAGATGTCTTTCTTCACCTCTATGTATTTTTCGGCCATAATCTTTAAATTGAAGATGGCTTCCCTGGTTCCACTGTTTTTTCTGAAACCACCCTGTTCCTCAGACACCTCTCGATTGAAATTGTCACTTAGCCTCCGTAGAATAATCGTCAGAAGTAGCTCTAGAACGTGACACATCAGGTTTATCGTCCGATACTCTGAGCACTCCATGGCCTTTGGTTTCTTTGGCAACAGGACGAAGACAGAAGTTCTAAGGTCCTCTGGAAGGTACGCCGTTCTGTACATATTGTTGCACATCTCAGTCAGAACTTCATGTCCAAAACTTCCCAGAGCCTTTAACATCTCCGTAGACACATTGTCAATACCATAAGCCTTTCCCATTCTCATTGGCTGCAGTGCTGATTTAACTTCTTCTTCAAGTATGTTTGGACCCTGCAGAAATGGCTGTATGGGGCATCCTCCTCGGTCGGCATCGAACAAATCTTTCATATACTTCATCCATCTTTTTTTCTTATGAGTACTGCTCCTGAGTTCTACGCAACAGAAAAAAATCAAATTTCGTCATTTACTTTTGAAATGGTTGAGAAAATAAAGTTGCATGTTAATTTTGACGTAAAATCCAAAATGGCCGCCGTTTCCATGCCAACCATCCAGTTTCTAGAGTGTTTTCTCATGTGAATGATCATTTCTTAACTTATAGTACATTATAGTCATATTAATTGCTTAATTTAACTAGGATTTAAAAAAAGTGATTTTTTAATTATCGAAATCACTTACACAAGAATATAAATATTGCATATCATAAGAGAATCCTTGACACTGTAACATTTTCTTTGCACTTTGAGGATTTAAAGGTTTATACAGTCATTCTGTTGTCTCTGCTGAATTAAATCCTGTGGGTCTCTGGTCAGTTTTGCAATCCACAATATTCACATTACCACTAAATCACTTATGTTCTCTGGTCCATCAATGGACGTGTTCTGAATCTCCCAGCGCTCACATGGTCGGCCCATTGGGAAAAGTTTCTTTCGTAAATATTGTGATTTGTCATGTAATAGACGTAATCAGCTCGTTTGTTTGCTTTGTGAAACACATTGTGTTGTGATCAGTTCAAAACGATATGAGCCTGTTATTGTGCAGTGTAATGTAACAACTGTAAATCTTGGCCACAAGAAAGATGGAACTCTTGTATATTCTTTTCACCTACTTTAATTGAAAGTTGAGATATTTTATCATATTTTTTATTTCTGCTACCACATGACCAAGTCTCTTTCCTGTGATAGGTTCAGAACGAAGTCCATGTTAGCAGCCATGATCTTCAGGTATTTTCTGTAAATTTTGGCGATCATTGTTTGAGATCGTGCCGGGTCCTTTGTTTAAATTTTAAGTCATCGCTTGTTATTGAAAAGAACGTGGGTCAACGTTCAGAAAAGGCAGCATGGTGGATTTTGATTTTAAAGTTTGAAAAACTGGATGAACTAAAAGATGGTTTAATGGCTGATTGAAGTGAGTAAGTGATACATGAGGAATGAGTGAATGAGTGAGTGAGTGAGTGAGTGAGTGAGTGAGTGAGTGAATGAGTGTGAGTGTTTGGGTGCGGAGTCAAAGGAATCATGAGAATAGTTGTTTGTATTGGCCAAGACTTGAGTTTCAGAACATCGAACTAAATTATGTACCAACAACTCAACAAGCGGCACTGATAATTCAGTACTTATGTGCACCAGATGCAGACTGCTTTAGAAGCAGCCTGCTACATCAGCGTTTGAGCATCACTAGGCATACAACGCCCTTTATTATCTCATTTGAATTCTCTGCGAGAAACGACATTGCTATTTCCCGAGCCATTTTCTGAACCAAAATGCATATATTTGAATGCAATGCTTCCGCAAGTTGGTCATAATAAAGTTTATTGCTTGCCACTGAAAGGTCTAAAATTCGCTGCTCCATTAAATTTTATGAGTAGAAATGTGAATATATGAAACTTTATTATTATCGTCAGTACCGAATGATCGATTGGTTTTTATCGATTTTCAAATTATGGTGGCGCTGCTGGGTTTTCATCTTCACATCTTCAGACAGAGAAAACAAAATAGGAAAGAAAGAGGAAAGATGTGTTCTTTCTCTTTTTCATCTCTCCCTCCGAGTTACATACATACCCCCCCCCCCCCCAACCGCAGGGGCTCGGAGGCTATAAGTAGGTTCTTTGCTCCCCCTTGCAGGCGGTGAAAGCCCGCCATCG
>JBCEWB010044542.1:0-14469 GCA_039654565.1 Peronia peronii | reverse complement strand
TAGATAGATAGATAGATAGATAGATAGATAGATAGATAGATAGATAGATAGATAGATAGATAGATAGATAGACTGTGTGTGTGTGTGTGAGTAGAAAAACCGACAAACGGACTTACAAAAGGTACTGGATGCACGGAAAGAAAAGGAAACGAAAAAAAAAGCAAGAGAGAGAGAGAGAGAAAGAAAGAGATTTGTTTATGTGTATTGGTGTGCGTGTATGGGTTAAAAAAAGACCCATTACTTTTCTTCCAAACATAATGCACTTCAACATGAAAATCAGATTAAAATAATAATAATAACAGTAATAATAATAATAATAATGACAAACACCATTTTGGAACAAAACTTTCACGATTGACTTTTGTCCACGACCGAGTGCGGATAACGATTGCAACATAATGATAGCAAATATCTCATTTATCGCTCAAGGACAAAGTATATTGAAGATACATTTTTCTTTCCTCTGATAACCGCGCAAAGGAACTGTGCAGAAATAATATTCTCGTATTATCTTGGCCTTTTTATTCTCTGTAAAAGTTACCCATGATTTCCAGAAAAATAAAATGAAATCACCGGCAGTAAATGTCAAAAGAACAACAACAATGAAACAAACAAACAAACAAAAACAATGAAATAAGTTACAGAACTCTTCCATTTTTTACAGATTTCTTTTGCTCTCTTTTTCTGTCTCATCCTCCTCCGTCCCTCTTGCCATCTCTTTCTTTCTCACTTTCAGTCTTATGATTTCTCTCCCTCTCTCTCTCTCTCATGATTTCTCTCTCTCTCTCTCTCTCTCTCAGGATTCTCTCTCTCGCATAATTCTCTCTCTATCTCTCGTACGCTCTCTCTCTCTCTCTTTCTTGTATAAGCAGAGTTCCTCGTCTTCTCTGACTTGTATTATGTCTCTTGAGATATTTCTTCTCCCCCCCCCCCCCAACCACTCTCCTGCGTTCTTTCTCTCATATGTTTTCTCTGTTCTCTCCGCCTTTTTCTTGCGTCTCTTTCTCTCTTTGTCTGCACGTCTCTGTCTATCTGTCTGTCTGTCTCTCATCTTCTCCCCTCGCTTGTAATTCTTACAATCATTTCCCCTTTCTCTCTCTCTTTCTCTTTTGTTCGCTCAATCTTTCTCATTTTTTCCTATGTCTCATGTTTCTTCTCTTGCTTTCGATCGTCTAGCCTCTCTTCTTTTTCGCTTTTTTTTTCTCTTTCACACACACACACACACACACACACACACACACACACACACACACACATACACACACACACACACACACACTCTCTCTCTCTCTCTCTCTCTCTCTCTCTCTTTCTCCGACTCCTTCTCTGTCTATCCACTTCACTTATAATTCATCCTCAGCGTGTCATAACTTCCCTTATTTTTTTTCCGCCCCTCAAGATTGCCTGATCTGCGAAGAGAAGAGTCGTACACTCCGTTCACAAATGTCCAACCTTGTGAAAAGCCAAACTCCGATGATATGAATGCCCCTGTCTAAGCCTTGGATTTTTCCGTCTGAATTCCTGGTTATGCCACACCATAAAAGACTGCAAAATGCTGAATTGTCCAGAGGCCGGTGAGAGGATCTCCAGCGATGGTTTCCCTTTTTCACGATGTGATCTCCTCTAATCAGGGGTAAAATCTCTGAATCCGAGGCCTAATCTTTCATACATTTCCCAGCGAACGAAACCCGAGCTATCCATTATCGAATCAGTTCGCCAGTAGATCTACCGCTTTGCTAGGTCGTTTCAACTAGAATAGCCCTGTTTGTTTTCGTTTTTTTTTTTTGAAGGAAACAAAATAAAACAAATTTTAAAAAAAACAGAGAGAGAGCCTGTACGATTCTCGAGACAGATTCACTTGGCATCACACAGATTTCTTCTTTACTAGGAGAGAACCCAATGCCTTCGTGAGATTAATTTTTTTAAAATATAGGTCAAACCGATACTGCCCTGCGACTGAAAGTGTATGGACAGCGTGCGCACCTCCATGTTGGTATTTTGATGATTAAAGTGAATGTTATTCAAAGAAAACACGTAATCTGGTGTTTGAACGCGACATTCTGTCGAACGTACCTACGTAACTAGAAAAGATCTTTATGCAACAATGTTGTGTGCCAAATTTCATATGGATACATTCAGCAGTTTTCGAGTCCATAAGCCCCTTATGGGTTTTGTGTAGATTTATAGTACTGACTATTATTATTTTTCTGATTATTTTTTTAGTTCTTCTCCGTTCTTCTCCCTCATCCCAAACTCCCTTTGTCTCCCATTGTTCGACATTCCTTCACCCTTATCCTCCTTTATCTGGATATTTCATTCTTCAAATTCTCCCACTGATTCCACCTATCTCTTTTTCTCCCGCGACTTTTCTCCCCGTCTCTCTCTCTCTCTTCTCTCTCTATTTTGTGTTCGTTCTAACTTGTATTCTTCTTTATCTTGTGTTCTTTTTTCTCTTGTGCTCTCTCTTTCTCTCTCTGAATTTCTGTCTCTCACTCTCTTATGTTCTCAAGTTTTCAACCTAACCTCTTCTTCTTCTTCTTCTTATCTCTCTCTCTCTCTCTTTGTTCTTTTCTTCTCATTTCTTCTCTTAGTTCTCCTCTTCCTTCCTCTTTCTAACTAGCAACTTGCCAGTTTCTCACGTCTTCTGTTTCTTCCACGAAACCCCATCCATGTCTTCGAATGGATCATATCAAAAAGATAGATATCTGCCTTCTCTATCCGCTTTTAATCCCACTTTCAACGTGCTCCATTAAACTCGCGAATGCAACTTGAGAATGTGAGTCTTTCTTGCACTGTGTTTGGATGGAGCGAACCCCCACTAAATAAGAATATCAGAGTGAGAGAGAGTTAGAGAGAAAGAGAGAGAAAGAGAGAGTTAGAGTAAGAGAGTGAGTGAGATCAGACAGACTGACATAAAACCAAACTCACGGACGGTTTCAGGAACGTTCGGACAAACAGAGAAGGAAAGAAAAGGGAAAATGGAGAGAACGAGAGAAGGAAAAGAAAAAAGAACAAAAAACTGAACACTGACTTCTTTTCGTCCTCTCTTGTATACTAATGCACCCATTTGTGTCATTATCCTGCTAATGTAGAAGATGAAAACTTTTATTTTAAAACGAAAGAGAGAGAGAAGGAGGGGTGAGAAGAGAGAGAGAGGGAGAGAGAGAGAGAGAGAGAGAGAGCAATGGGGCCAAACAGAGAGAGAGAAAAAATAGATAGAACATCTAATCCTAGAAAAACAAATACAAAATAAGCTAAATTCAAAGGCTTATTGGCACCGGATACGACAGATACAGTATCACAAGTACAACATTAAATCACAGTGAAATCTGATAGCCGACTCTTTGATAAACAGCAAGATCAAATGTTATGTTATAATAATTCCACATTTTGAAGACATTTTCGTAGCTCTACATCTAATGCACGGAGACATTCAATCTCTCCCCTAGCGACAGATATCATTCTACTTCGCTTTGATCACATCAACAGACATTCGTAAAGCTCTTTTTAAAAAGCTAAAGGGATTATTTTTTTCTCTAGAGCATTCGATACTCAGATGAATCATTTATTGACACAAGCAAACGGCAAGAGCAAAGCTGGGAAACAAGAGGAATGAAAATTTCTGAAGCAATTTCGGCAATGACAGCAACTATACTATGAACGGATACAGAGAAAAGTGTGCACTCGTATGCGTTCAACAACAACAACAACAACAACAACAACAACAACAACAATGACGACGACGACAAATAAACGTCGTCTTTTTCGTCTTCGTTTTTTCTTCATCATCGAGTTGTTTTTCGTTTTCTCATTAATATCATCATAAATATCGTCACACCATCATTATCATCATCATCATCATTATCATCCTTTCCACCTTCTTCTTCTTTCTTTCTTCTTCTCTCTCCTTTATTTTCTGTTTTCTTCTCTCCTTCCCGTCCTTCCGACTCACTTCTTATTTGTTCTCGTCCTTCCTCTTTATCTTCCTCTTTTCCCCATCGTCCTTTTCTTTTTGTTCTTCTTTATCTTCACAATTATAGTCTTCTTCATTTTTCTTCTTCGCCTTCTCCTCACCTCCACATCCATTGCCTCCACCGTTCCTTCTTTTTTTTTTTTTTTCTATTGTTTCTCAATGATCTAGCGGTTATAATATTACACTAATTACTTTTCTAAATTTGATACTATTATCTCGAACAGAACAATATTTGTTAAAGTTATTATTCACGCGAATAGTTTCCCTCTTCAGCCTATTGATCTGTCAGGTTCTAAACCCCAAGACAGACAGGATGTGAGTCGATCCAAGCGAAAATATTGCCAGTATCAAGTTTCACTTACGCAGATAATTCCTTTAGATTCGAAGTAAACCGTATTCTGCAGCCATTTCCCGGCATTCTGTAGCTCTAAAGTTGTAGGTTAAAAACACAGTATATTCGCTTTTCATCGACATCAAAATTTAAGAAGGGACAAGGAATTTTGAATCCTATCCATTATAGGAACTTTGGACGAACGCTTAGATGCTTAGAAACTTTCGAATGTCTCCCCTATTCCTTTTACATACTTGGTCTCAATTAGCAGCCCCGGAAATGTCGAAAAACATGATACGTGCATAAATACTGTTATTATCATCATTAATAACCTTTTAATGTCAGTGGAACACAGCTCATCTACAAACGATCTCTGCTCTATCGTTTTTTTTTTTTCGATTTGCGCTGTCAGTCGTGTCTTTTTTAAAAAGACTAATCTCATCTTCTAGCTCAAGCCTGGATAAATTCACTGGACTGCTTTTGGGCCCAGTTACTTATGAGTTTCACGTTAGGCGTTTTCCGAGACGGCCAGTATGCGTTTTTTTTTTTTTTTTTAATCGCACTTTCTTCTCCGCAGTTCGGTTTTAATCGGTTTCTGATTTTTTTTTTTTTTTTTTTGTATGCAACCGTGCCCGACTTGTGTATCGCTATTACCTTCCCAGATACATAAAAATATATTTTATACACGTATAGTTATATTATACTACAGACAGGTATATGGTTCAGGTTTCATTATGCGTTTTTCAATCTCTGTTGAGGAATCTTCCAAGTGGCCAACTTGGACATGGAAGCTAGTTCTTCTTTATCCAAGGGGACTAATGGCTGTCTTCCCATCCTAAAGGCCGGAATGTGGCGTCTGAGCTGGTAAGTTATGGATACGTCAGCAGCACTGTTTAGACTAACTTCGTGTGAAGGGAGCCTTAGTTCTTAAAGTCAGCTATGGTCATACTCACCAAGAAAATTAATGGAGAATTAGGCCATTTATTTTCTAATGCCTTATTGGATTCTACGTGAACTGTTTTATCTATGGTAAAATGAAGAGAAAAGAAATCATAAAGATAAAGATCTCTTAATTATTATATTTTTTTAAAAAAGGACATCTGTATTCAATTTCCATCCTTCACAATGGTTTTTATTGATTCTTTAAAAAAACAAACAAACAAACAAAACAAAAACGCAGATTTTTTAGATAGGTCATTTATCTTTAGAACAGTGACGCTATACAGCATTCATGATGACTGTCAGATGAGATTAATCTTAATGTATCAGTTGATACCCACATGTCAGATTCGATCAGAATGGATTTACGGAATTTATACCTCCATCTTATTTTTATTATTATTACTTCTATTTTTACTTCTTTTTTCTGTTATTCTTCACTCATGCCTTCAAAATCGGTCTTTTTTTCCCCTTCATTCTCGTTCTTCCTCCCCATTTCTACAACCTCCACTTCCATCCCTTTTTCCCCTCTCACTCCTGCACACTAGCCTTCTCACGTCGCCACCTCAAGGATATCATCTTTCCCGTTATGTACAAAGAGAGGGGATTAAGATCGCGCAGTCCGCCATTTGTGCCAAAGTGCTCGACAAACATACTCTCCTATTCCGCCATCTTCCATCTTCACGTTTCCTGATTTCAATTTTTCTCTGATAGCAATGACAACACACTATCCTCCCTGACCCTTTCCCTTCTCATTTACTCTTTTTCCCATCTTGTCCCCCCCCCCCCCCTCCCCCGCACACCTTTTACCCTCTCTTTTATGTCTCTTCAGCATGTCTGACACACAAGGAGAGACAGACAAACAGACAGACAGAACACCTGACGGATCGACGTAATCTCCGCGGCGGCTCCTCTACTTTCGGCGGATTTATTATAAAGCGCAGTGCACTGCAGCCGATAAACCCGCTGCAACAAAAGCGTATCTATTAAATCTGGGGCATTAAGACTGGCTATTACGGGCGAGCCTTCACGCCTGAGCCCAGAGGTATTCAGTTTCACGCTATTATTATGCTGGGAATTAGTTGTCGGTCGAAATGCAGTCTGTGGTGAAACAAAATGAAATGAGAAAGAAACAGGAACGAAAAAAAAAATGAAATTAAAAATTCTCGAACAATAACGATCGACGTGAAACAAGAGAATCGTTCATCTCTTCCCCCACCGTTGCCAATACACACGTATACACAAAATGGCGACTCATGGGTGAAATCGGCAGTACAACACCACGGCGAATTACGGCCAGCCTTTTCTCGAGTCTCTTTCGTTTTCTTTGTTCTCCCTTTCTTAAAATCAGTTTAACTTTGCACAGACAGCCAGGATCATCTTTCACAGATTTTGATAGCCGAGCCGCGAAATGAAAACTCAAAGACAGCGTTCTGTGTGTACAAATATACCGACTGGATTCCGGAATCACGTCCGGAATTATAGAGTGTAACACGAGAATCACGTAGAAAGCAACAATCAATAAAATATATAATGTTATAAAAAATAAATGAAGAGTCGAGTGCACTAAGGCTAATTTAAAGGAAGAGACGAGACAAGTAGTGTAGCATTTCACGAGGAGAGGACGAGCAAAAATCGATGTCAAGATTTGGCAAAGAACGAAGGAAAGACAAGGCTGTCAAGTTGTTGACACATGGGCAAGAAATTTAAAAATAGGCTAAGATCCACTGATTATAACGCTGAACTTTATGACCGCCATAGACATACCATTATATGATAATACTACACCCGGCGGGGCGTCAGTGTCGGCGGCCCGAATTGAAGAGAGCATCGTCCATTGAACTCGGGGACCCAGCGAGCCTAGTCTACTCCACTGACCGTGGCCAGTCCGGTCTTCTCCACTGTAATATAACCCAGTCTAACTCTGAAAGATTCAAAGATTGCCAGAATTTAAATTAAAACGTTCATCTTCGATTTAGGAGCTGTATCTAAACGATTGTAATTTATGTCTAAATTAATTAGGGGATACTGGCCATGTTGTAAGCCTACTGGCATTCAGAGATAACGGATGATTGAAGAAGTGTATGGACAGATAATAAGGAGGAGAGCGGGAAGGAGGACCAAAAAAATGTATCCAAATTTGAGCCTTTACGATTCAGTTGAAAATTGCAGTTGATTTTGCAAGTTGATTCTTTGCAATCATAAATTCACTAAGACTTGCACAGTACGTTGTGCTTACTTTTTAGATTTTTTTTTTTTTAATCAAAGACTAAAGATGCGAAGAGTTAGAGAGGATGGTGTGCCAAACATGTTTTACACATATCAGGGAGAAACTATCAGACAAACAAGCGCACTTTGCCGGGAGGGGGGGGAGCAACGGATATGTCCAAATTACTCTGACCCTAGCCCCAATGAAAGAAACGGACCACAATAAGTTTTCTTATTCTCATCCTTCTTGATCTTTTCTTGAGTTTCTCTCGATAGTAGAAGGTGAATTAACAGCCACAAAAGAAAGCGTTTCTCTCCTGATAAAAGAAATTTAAAAAAAGAAAGAAAACGGAAGAAAAGGGTGACAAGGAAAGAGAGAGAGAGAGAGAAAAAAAAGTGTGCTTGAAGAGCTAAAGCAGATAAACATTCTTCCGGATGACCCGCTACAACAAACTTCGTCTTGGAGACCCTATCACTGACTGAAAATGAAATGAAAGCAAACTACATGTACATGTAAACTAAAACTTCAAACAACAATATACGCTATTCTGTCGACCTAACGCCGTTCGACAGCTCCTTGCACTTTTATATTGTCCAAGGTTATATAAATGCGTACGCAAGCATTTACATCTGCCACATCTAACGCCAAAGGAAAATGGGATCTTGTTTGTTAATAGTGAACTGTATATATTATGTCAACTTTTTGTTTTGTTCTTTTTATAACTTCTGGCGCTGGCACCTCATCTCTGTTCTAACCACACATTTACTTTTCCCCCCATCTCATTTCCTTGTCTTCCTTCTCTCATGAGAGTCAAATAGAGTAACCGATTAACTGATTAGCATCAGGCCTAGCGTGTATTAAATTGGTAACTTCCAGTAGGCCTTCCCTTAGTTCCCTTTTCCTATCAACTGTTGCCATTTATTTATTTATTTTCCCCGTAATTTAATCTTTAACACTTCTATTAAGCTTATTATTTGGATGGCATCCAGGTTTTACAGTTTTTAAATTTATTAAGCTGTGTCACTCAGAATCCAGAGTTTTTTAGCCTTAAATTTCCTACTCATTTTTTTCTTTTCCTCTATACGCATCTTCCCAGAATTCAGTCTGGTTCCAGAGTTCCCGGCCCCTCGCTTAATTCGGTCCATCGCGTGTGTGGGCGCACAATGCGCCGTATTGGGGCTAGTACACCTAATAGTATGCCTATGATGATCTCACGGACACATTCTGGTAACGACTCCAGATCCTTCACAAAATATGAACACACTAATCTGCTGGGCGTTGCTGTGAGTGTGTGTGGGAAAATGGGATAGAGGAGTTGGAGTGACTGTGCAGTTCTCTCAATTATACCGCACTTAGTATCAAGTTCTATATTTCGCATGTAGGTCTTTCAGAATAAACTTTTAATTTCTTTAGATTTTCATTGGGGGTAATTTCGTCTTTGGATTGCCAGGTGCACAGCAAAAAAGACAATCAAGTTGGTTCACTCTGACTTTAAGCCATGTCGGCCATGCCTGAGTCAGTGGTCAGTAGGCGCTGGACAGAGACCAAAATTGTTTTTTAAAAAATACATGAGGATACTCGAGATAACCTCCACCAGGAGCTTGAAAGACGCATGTAGAATATAACGTAACATGAGTATAAATAAGACATGAACCGTTTCTTTATTTGCTTTGCTATTGAAATGACCAGACGTTACTCCCACTCCCTTCCCTAATCATTGTTTGTTTTTCATACACTGCACCTATCAGATGTCGCTATTTCATACTCAAAGTTTTCCAACAAGGAGCCAGTACAAAGAGGCTCATATCCTTGAAAGCAATTGTTAACATTTAGTTTAAATATGGGTTGTGAGCTTCCAGATCTACAACAAAGAAACTGCACTAGTTCTGTGGCTCTGCTTCGCTTCATAAATTGACAATCAACTTTTCGCACCTTGCAGCTATGTAAATAATATCGTCATCTCCTACACAGGGTACTCAACAACCAGTACAGGAGAAGCAACACTGACAAGAAATGAAGTAATTAAATCTGTGTGGAAAAATCGATCAGTCAGAAAGATTAAATTAAATAATGACGTGATGAACAAAAACAAGCGAGATAAAAAATATTGATGAGTTTCGAAATTAATCAACCGTGTCAGGGGTAGTTGGAGCTGAGTTACACTCGAAGCTTCGATGTTTTTCTGTCCCGGGTTATGGAGTGCGAGCAGATGATTTATTGTAACCTTTGTATGTTTGTTTGTTTGTTTGAGTTTGTACTTGAGACACATGGGCATGCTTAAGGCAACATTACACCTAAAGTTATGGATGTCAATTCAGTCAAAAAGATGGAGCTCAGATTGCATGACTAATGGCTCTTTGAACACTCAGAAAGTTTTTCAGAACTCACGATTTACGACTGAGAAACCTTCACAATTCCGTGTTCACAAACAGAATGTTTGTATGCATGTGCTTGTGTATGTATGGTCGACAATCGCGACCGTCAAAGTGCAGTCTGGCACTAGTGTAGGATCTCAAACCAAAATCTGACGCACACAGGCGGCCGCATTTTGTACATACGAAGAAATACTCTGCAAAATTGGTTCTGGCCGTTGGTTCGACATGCATGAAGTCATTTCACAGCATGCACACATACAGGGACTACGGATAACAGACAGCACATCGTCTGATACACATAATCAGTGCTGAAGTGTATCTGTAAGTTTACATACACACAAACATATGCATTCACGCAGACATACATCTTTATAACTTAAACGTATACAAACTATTATACATCTTTATAACTTAAAAGTATACAAATTATTATAAACTTATAAAAGCAAACCTAGTTCAAATCTCATTATTCTGTTCTGCAGGACCTGCTAAAGACTCGATTACGCATCCATCTTCATCCAAGAGGGGAAGCCGTCAGATTTCTGGGTATAAAGATTAGGATAATATAGTTTTCACACTATTACAATGCCAATATCAACACTCTCATATTCTAAAGCCTATCTGATGATGTGACCCGTTAAATTGGGTTATTCCCTGGCTGCACATGAACCTCCGCATCTTTCAAACATACAATGGTGCAGATAAAGTCAAAACGTCGCTCATATATCTATATTACTTTATAAGACTGCTGAAGACAACAACAACAACACACACACACACATATAAAAACACACACACATACAATCGGCATAATCGGGCAAGAATATGACTCTTAAGTAGATCTATATTATCTGTGAAATATTCGACGCCTTCAAGAGACAAGACATCATTGGAGACATCACGCGGGTGAGACAAGGCCGGGAATACACAATTTATATTGACGCGATGAGAACTTACCTGTAGTTTTCGCAAATTTACCGTGCATACCTCAGATGTATTTAAGGCACGGATGGGCACTCGCATTTCTTATAAGTAAATTATATTTAATAATCTACGTCAACCGTGTACAGTTTTTGTGTTTGAGGTGATCGTGAGGGGATTTTGATGGGGAGGGGGCCGATGGGGGAGGGACGAGAGGCACTCGTAGCAGTAGCGATATACATGTCCTTTTTTTTTTTTTAACCCGTCACAGTCTTCCTCCAATCTCAATATCTCTTCCATTCTTTTCGTACTCTCTCTCTTTCTCTCGTTCTTATTTCCTATGTCTTTTCTTTCTTCTTTCTCTTCTTTCATTATCATCTCTCTCGCCCCCATTATTTTCCTTTTTCTGTACTCTTCCCCTTTCTCCGCCCCTGGATAGTCAGGATTTGTGGATATTCTGTTGGACGGTTGTTCATAAATAAAGTTACACCATCTTCTTCATCCAACATTCAATTTATCAATTTTCATTTGTGTGGTATGGATGGCCCGGTGGTTAAGCGGCCGGACTCCGAATCAAAAGCTCCTGACTTCGAATTCTAAACGGACTTGATATTTTGCCCTTAAGAAAGATAATTTACACATATTTCCCATGGGTATCCGACTATAAACAAAGAACATTTCTATTGTCTAATTTATAGAAAGATTGAGCCTTGTATGCTTCTCGTGAAGTTGAGGAAGTAGGTGAGTTATCCGTTGGATGTGCCGGAGTAATAACAGATTGAAAACACTGGTACTTTATGCTGTACGGAACTGACTGACTTACAAATACGATCTTTTATCTAGTCATCTATTTGTCTTTTTTTCCGAAGACAGCCAAACGCAACAAAAAAGTGCCCGATAATTGACACATATCAGCTGACGCTTTACAGAAATAATATAACTATCGTTATACAGAATTCTAAATTCTGCACTGCAGTCAGTCGACCAGCCAGTACAGAGGGGAACAAAGGTGGGGGGGGGGGGGGGGGGGGGAAAGAGAGAGAGAGGGAGAGAGAAAAAAGAGAGATTTGACTTCCATAGCTCGGAAGAAAGAAATGAGAGAGAGAAATGATATGCGGCTTAAAATAAGGGCAATATTTAGCTCTTCCCGCAGTGCCACGTCTTCATTATTTATGTCATGCCATGGCGGGGGGAACTTATTTCCAGTGAGAAACAAAAAGAAATCAGCGCCACTACCAGTATGAGTATAAGACAGAGAGGAACAACACTGGCAGGCCCATTATGATTGCCTTTTTCGTCCTTCAGTTGCGAAACGGACGAATTTATTATAATTTCATACAGTGCGTCTCGCGGATTTTGTCCATTTCTTAAAGCGGGAAAAATTGCACAAAGAGTGGACGCGAAAGACGGAAAACAGAGACGCTAGATGGACCAAATGTAAATTTCAGAACATCCTTGTGCAGATTATCAGAAGATCATAAAATGCAAAATTGGGTTATTAAGATAGCACGTGATCTTAGCAAAAAAGCTTGGGTACCTTTCATTCTAGGATATTCATTTTTTTTTCTTCTTTGTACATACGGTTTGTGTCCTTCGAAAGTTGCTGTTTGTTGGCCAGTTCTTGGAATACGGAATAATTACCCAGAACTCTGACGGTTTTAGTTCTGATAGTGTGTAACAGAATGCTCTTAATCTTTCATCTGGTCCGTTTTGCGTAGTCTGTGTTCTTCGTCGTCCACGCCCACTTTTGTGTAATTTATCGGTTTAAGAAGCGAACAAAATCCGCCAGACGTATTTTGTTTTTCTTTTTCTTTTTTTTTTTCTGTCTTGTTTTCCTTTTGTTTCGTCTTTTTTTTTTCTTTGTAATAATTTAACTACCATTAGCATTTGTTAGTTTCAATTTACGTCAAAGGCGTCAAGGCACCAGAAAAAAAAAGAGCGCACTCTATGAACTGAGTTCTGGCAAGATGTTCGAGCTAACCGTGTTTCCATGTCTTGCTTATGCAAGACGAAGTCTCGGAAAGCTCGATGTCATCGTGTGCCACCTTCGGGCTACTGGTCACCGGGTACAACGCTATTGCACTTTGTAACTGTATCTTGTCTTTGCCATTCTCTGGTTACTAACTTGTCAATTATTTATTCTCGTAGTTCTTTTTCTTCTTCTTCTTCTTCTTTCTCTTCCATTTACTGTCTTCTCTTTGTTTGTTTGTTTGCTGTTTTTTATTTTCTTATCTTCATCACTTTCCTCCTCTTTCTTCTTATTCTCCATTTTTTTCCCATTTTTTTTTTGGTCTCCGTTTACCTCTCTTCTTCTCCTCTTCGTCCTTTTCTTCTCATCCTCCCCCTATTTCTTTTTTCTGCGTCTCCACTCCTTCCTCTCCTGGCTCCATTTCTTTTCTTTGACCTTTTTGCTTCTCTATCATCTTCATCCACATTATAATTTTATTTTCTCTTCTTTTGCTTCTGCCTTGCGTCCTCATGTTCTTGCTTTTCTTCTCTTACCGGACATCACTGCCATTTTGTGTATTTATTTTTTCATTCCACTTCCTGTTCACTGTCTTAATGTCGTGATGATGAAACAAACAATAAAAATGCTGGGCCAGGTGATATGGTCTCTGTTGTCGTTATATTCGTATAATTTCGTTGATATGTTTTTACTTTCCTGGTTGTGATGTCTGTTCTGCCCCGTCCAAATAATCCCTGATAAAAGAGTTCGAACTTTCTCCGCTCTGCAACCGTGAGCCCTGCTTTTTCAAGACAATGAGGAGCCATACAAATACATACGGGTTTCTTTTCGATAGCGAAAGCATGAAAACGATGGTTATATTTTCACTAGAATAGTGTACTCCTTATTGCCGTCTGTGAACGCCCTCTGTTTATTATTATTATTTTGTATAAGCCTTTCAAAAAAAAAAAAAAAGTAAAAAAGTAGGATTACCTCGGCTTTAAGTGCCTACACAGCTTTGGGTGAGAAGTATTTTCGTGGGCGAAATTTGGAATCTGGAATTTGGAAATTCTACCCAGTGGGCGGCGTCTCCGCCTACTATTAATCCGATTTATAACTGCCAAGGGTAATTCTTTAACGTGACCTGCATACAGACCCCCGAAATATATTCGTCATTATCTGAGAAGGCTATACTTTAGGCTTCCCTACCAGCAAAGTCAGGGAACTGCTGAGTGACTGAAAAAAATGCAGTGGTTTAATCTTTTAATCTGTCCCATCTCTCGGAAGGATCCCTCGAGTTACGACACATTTGAAGCTACTTGTACAATTTGGAAGTGTTACTTAGAAAGCAGGAAAATAGGATGGCAAATCCTTTAATGCAGTACATGAAAGCTTTAGAGTTAAGGCTAATTTTAAGTAATCTGTGCACTTTTAAAGTGACAAAAACAAAAGATACTGTGCTTTTCAGACAAACGACTACTTCTTTAACATAGTTTCCTCACTGGTGCGAATTTCTGAATGGCCAAGAGAATCCCCAAAAAATGCTTTTTGGAGCAAGAAAAATCATGATGGCTGCCTTGTATTTCCGAAAAAGGTCACCAGTACAGTGAATGATGTGATCATGTGATGCCTCATGGACATGACAATAATTAAAACTTTCATTTCAGCATATCCCTAATTTCCTTCTCAACATTCTTACATAATATATTTCGTTCCTCCCTTGTCCCCATCTCTTTTTTGTTCCTTTCTATCTTCCCTTCCTTCGTCTTCTTTAAA
>JBCEWB010044531.1:0-14470 GCA_039654565.1 Peronia peronii | reverse complement strand
GAGGAGGAGGAGGGGGAAGGGAATGAGAGGAGAACGCGGCGACGAACAAACACCCCTCCCCACCCCCTCCCCATCCCTGAGCGGAGAACCACATTAGCTAAAATGAAAGAGCGGTAGAAGATGGAAACATTCACGAGCTAGCTGCATTTCCAGTAGGGGAAAGAGTTATGCCAAACGTTCCTGTCCTGTCATATCACCACTGGTCTCATACGCAGTGTCCATGGACTTTTGACATTGTTAAAGCAGATACATCAAACACCAGTCCAGAGGATCAGACATCAGAGAGCGATAGCAGTGGACATCTGGGTAAAGGACACTCCTTGCATTCCAGGAAGAGGGCGAGATAGCCGGTCTGGACAGATAAACCTAGGGCAAATTCTCCAGAATGATAGCAGCAATGATGGCAGCAATGTGCCCTGATTCAGCCAACGACATGACATGCCTTCACCCTTCATACCAGAAAAGCACATTTTTTGTTTTCTTCAAAGTACTCTCTATGTGTGCAGATGCTCTTGTCTTTGTCAGAGAGTGCCGTGCTCCGAAGCACGCACTGAATGCAGATTAACGAATAAAAGGGTTTGGGGAGGAGGAAAGGAGGGGAGGGGGAAAGGAGGGGAGGGGTGGGCATGTCATGTAGCAATTTTCATACTGTGGCCATTACTCGTACTCTTTCCTCAGATGAGCAGTCTTCTTGAAAGCCAAGACAGATTCAGTGTACTAAAAATATCAGACAGTATTTTCATCTACGAGAAGAAATAAATAAGAAAGACCAGAGACACGATATCCCCCTTCAAGAGCTTTTTGGCAGGTGTAGGAGAGGAGGCTGTCGTGCCTCTGGTCGTTCTTATTTATTTGTTCCCATTCTCGTGGACGGAAATACTGTCTCACTGATATTTTTAGTCCACTGAATTTGTCCTTGCTTTCAACCACTGCCACTGTCCCTCACCCCTTCCTCCAAATTTGAAACAAAATACTATGGCATGCAATCTGGATGGTTAAACTATGACCTTTTTCCACATTTTATAACAACGATGAGCTCTTTAGTTTTCGTGTTTTAGTTGGTTTCAAACAGATCCGCCTGTCATTTCACGCATTCATTCACTGTCTGCGGAGAAAGACAAAATAAAGGATATGATTGTTTTGTGTCTGGCTGGTTTTTTATAATTATTATTTTGTTTTGTTTGTTTCTTTGTTTGTTTGTTTGTTTTTTCGTATTGTTTGGTTAAATTTGTCAACAAATTAACTAATTATCATATCAAAAACTTTTGTTTATTATATTTAAATATTATTTGCTGTAGTAACAGCAGTCCTAGAAGTAGTGCTAGTTACAATAATTTGTACAAGAATTTGCTTTGGTGGAGTGTAAAGGTGGGAGTGATAATAGGAGTATTAGTATTGCTTTTATCCTTAGAGGTGGGAGCTGTAGCTGCACTCAGCGACATTCGTACTTAAGTACCACATGCAGAAGTTAAAATTTGCACTATTAGTAAAGACAGCAGCAGAAACATTGACCTAATCAAAGATATGTCTTAATGTAATATAATGGTTGAAGAAAAACACTCTTTTACCCGGACATGTAATGAATGTTGCTGAATTCAGATGCGATAAATTTATTTTCTTTTTAAAACTAATATTTATTGTGTCCGTTTTTTCATAATGATGGAACTGTTGTCTCGAAAATTCATAAGGTAAGCCATTTTTACATGAATTCACTTGCAAAGTGTTTTGTATAAGCTTATTATTTGTAATGACATTGCCAGAGGCGATCACTCACAGGGTCCGACAAGGAGGACTATGATCGCTGTTGCTAATGCTAGTGCCAGGAGATCGCTTGAGGATGAAAGATAGTGAAAGCTGTTACTGACTTTCGTTAAGATAGAACATTATTCCTCGAGCCCGGCTAGTCTATGTGGTGACGGCTCGAATCTTCCAGGTTCTGGTATCCTAGTGGCTGTCACAAGAGATCAGGTAAGGACAAAATATCACATGTTGAAATACCTCTGCCCTCCAAATGGACACAAGGAATGTTCCACAGAGAAACTAATTTTCTAATAACGACCACACTATTGAGATGACTAATAATTATGTAAAAAAAAGCAGATACCAAACTTAGGAACTATTAAACAAGTACTAACTACGAAACTAACGGAGTATCAGTCAGCTGATTAGTTAATGGGCTGATTGATAACTACCTAATATCTAGTCAGTTAACTAACTAACTAACTAACTAACTAACTAACTAACTAACTAACTAACTAACTAACTAACTAACTAACTAACTAACTTACTTACTTACTTACTTACTTACTTACTTACTAATAGCTAACTAGATAACTAACGGACTGACTGACTGACCGACTAACTATCTAACCAGCTAATTAAGTTAGGTAGCAAGTAAATTAACTAACATACACTGTATGGAATACAAGCTATGAAGCTCAGTCTTTCGCTTTCAGGAAGTTTAGTCTCCAGTTCAGGGATTTCTTAGAATTTTGCTATGTGTATATTATTATTTCTTTTATGCATTTCAGACTCAGAAAGACTATCAAAAACGTAAAGGGAACATTCACATAGTAAACACGATCTTTAAGAAGAAATGAAAAACAAAAATCTTTCTCATTTCTTGTTCGGAGTGCGAGAAAAAAAAAGTGCATAATCTATTTATTTGTCCATGAGAAATAAACTCAATTCACCCAATGAAAATTATACACATTGAACTAAATAGATGCTTGGTTTGGCTGAGACAATTCACAAAACTATTAGGAAGAAAAATGATGATGTCAAGATGGAGGATGAGTGGATTTCCCTTGGGATTTAATCAAGTCAGCTGCCTTTTCAGCAATCATGATGGTCGGGGCGTTGATGTTGCCTGAGGGAAGCCAGGGCATTATAGACGCATCCACTACACGTAAACCAAGAATTCCTTTTACCCTGAGGATAAGATGAAAAAAAAAAATGTCTTTCATACAACAGCATCTTCTCCCCGACGAGATGACCTCCACCAGGAGGTTGAAAGACGTATATAGAACGTAACCGTCTCCCCGACTGCCACAGTTCATAGGATCTTCACAGGACATGAGTGTGCAAAGTGCAGAACCAGCCATCAGCGGGCCCTCACTTTGCCTACCGGTTACAGGTGATAGCAGTTCCGCTTTATTGAAACTCAGAATTGCCTTGTGCAACCTAGTGATGGTGCCTGACATATTTAGTTAAACGATCAATATCTCTTTCCTCGCATGCACTAAAAATCTTTCCGTTTTTTTTCTCTAATAAATGGCCATCAATAATGCTATTCTCTGTGAAAAACTGGTAACTGTCTACTACATAAAATGCTCATGTAATTATTTTCTTCTGTCTCCTTTGAACTCCCATCGTGCACTCAATTGAACGCCATAAAAGGCTTGACATGAGGACTAGTGCTCAGTATATCACTTAGATATAAATGCACAAACAGCGATAATACATACAAGGTATATAAGCTAACACTTCATTGGCACCAATAAAAAATGTAACAGTCGGTCAACTTGGCTTATGTCATACACACAGCCCTCTGGACAATGCTATGGCTTCTTACACAAAACAATGGGCAGCTATGGAAGTTTGTCGCAAACATTTCTTTCAACACACCCGTTCCGAAGAACATATTCTAGAAAAAATCTGCATTCCTTTCAATGCAAGTTGCCAGGTTTACCTAGTCAAAATTCACCATTTCTACGATTCCAGAAGCATTTGCAATCAGTCAGTTGAAATAAATGCCAGCTCCTCCACCTACAAAATCACAACTCCAGCCGCTGGACATTACCAAAAATATGAAGACTTAAAAGATCGAAACATGTAGGTTCTGGTCCACTCCTGTATTGTTCAAGTACTGAGTAGAGATGTTGATGTAGTAGTTGATATCATGTGTGCATAGTAATTGAATAACCTTGTCCTAGTTCTGTGTCAACAATAGCATGATGGGCTTGACAGTAACCTAGGAACGGTCAAATCACGGGGACATACACGGTCCAAAGACTCTTAAGACCAGCATAATCCGACTGATGACCCTTGATGAGTTGTCTAAATGGAAGAGGTCACTACAAGAACTCAGACTGAGGTGAAATAAGATTGTCTGCTTTTTTCTCTTTTTTTTTAACACAGGTTCAAAACATTAATTCATTTTATTTCGAAAAAAATGACACGCACACGCACGCACACAGATAAAGAGACCATTTTGTTCCATGAAGACAGTGATCCCTTGAGATAAGAAGTATATTTTTTGTGATATTAAATATCGCATTTTGCCCAGTTTGTAATTGCTGTTAGTGTTTCTCTTACCAATGTATGTGTCTGAAAATGAAGAAAGAAAGAAAAAAAATAAAAAAAGAGAGAATTTCAGACTTATATTTTCACTTTCTTAGTGTGCAAATTTCTGTTTCTTGTGTTGTTGTTGTTGTCTTTTTATTTACTTTCGCTCAAAGTACAGCATATCATCACTCAGTATTGTAGGTGTTATGGGACCTACTTATTTCCCTTGGCCAAGAGTTGTTTCCCTTCCAGAAATTGGTCAGTAATATGATTATTGTGATTATTTATGTTAATCATCAATGTAGGTTCTGTGAAAGATAATATCTTAGGACATGTCATGTCCATGTCCCTGTCCATGTCTTGAAATGCTGTAGTATTGATGTACATATTATCTGTGATGCTGTTTGTGGCTCTATGCATATGTATTATATACCCATAATTAGTACATGCGTCTGTACCCCTACGTCCGAATCGTTCAGTGCAATAAATTGAGTTAACTGGTCCTCTATGAGTTTCTGTGTGATCACTCCATGATTGGTGAATACTCGATGAGACACAACAGAATTTTTGACGAAGATGAGATCTTGTCGCAGGGTAACTCCGTCTTATTGACACGGGGGACGAAATTATAAGCCAAGTCTGGCCTAAGTTGTTTTATAAACCGTCTTGACTGATGTTTACATCACAATCAAAAAGTGTATCAGCATGAGCAGATGTAACCACATCCACCCTCCCCTTTACAGAAGTGGCTCTGCTACATTCCTCTCAAGTACACTAACTGGCATCTCCTGTCTTTTATACTGTCCTATCCTACTCTAACCTTGTCTGGTCTTAAATCGAAAACCAGCGATCAGAGGTTTTATGAGGAAAACAAACCAAAAACGGACACTTGTAGCGCCCACACAGTTGGCCATTAGCGGTGTGGAAACAAGGCAGTGAATACACTATTACGTTTAACGAGGCCTATAACGCCACCACCCTGTATCAGTTAGTATGGTTGTAGTAGGCTAATGGCGCTGTGGAATTCGTCAGGTAATCATAAGAACCCAAACATATATTATTGTTAGTACGTGTAGTTCGGCGTTATGGGCTGCTGGAGTTAGATGTTTGAAAATTCTGCAGTCCACAATAACATATTTGATAATACATGGTTATCAGGAACAGCTAAAAAAAAAGTAATTGTTATTGAAACCATAAGCTCCAAGCGGCTAGCCCTGGAACCAGTGGCCGGAGGAGGATCCAAGGCCCCGCAGCATATCCAGACCTGCTCGGTGAACCCCCGGAGACCAAGGGGGCTGACTAGCGGCCCTTGACAGGCGGTGCGGACCAGCGACCCACATCGACCGAGGGGGCAGGCCAGCGATCCCCGACGACCGAGGAGACAGACCACCGATCTCCAACAACAACGTAGACTCGCTGGCGCAACCTACCACGATGGCGACGAGCTCTCATGCTAGTAGGGACAAGGACTTGATCCAGTTGCTGAGGACACAGATGGGGCATCAGCGCCAACAGACGGAGCGACAGTGCCAGCAGGTGGAACAACAGATGGAGCAACAGTGCCAGCAGATGGAATTGCTGATGACAACTCTTGTCAGCAAGTCAACCGCTCCTACTACAACGAAGTTTCACGAATTTGATCCTGCATCAGAGCTCTGGATCGACTATTGGTCCAGATTGGAGACCTTCACCAAGGCAAACTCAGTCCCAGCAAACAAGAGGGCCGACGTTTTCCTGATCAATCAGACATCTGCAACATTCAGGCTTGTACATACCTTCCAATAGTTGCTGAAACAATAGCAGGCACTCATTTGTTCTTTTTGTCATCTGGTGAGAGCGAAACAGGGAGTGTCTTTCTTGAATTTCGCCCTGCTTGTCTGACGTTTGTAATTGTATATTGCCTCGGGGCCAATGTCTGAATGCTGAACCTTCCTAATCGTTGAGCCGTTCAGCATTGTGTCCACTGATACGCCCAGGCATTCGATAGCGTTGTGGCCCAGGGGGTTCAGGTTCAGCCTAGTCACCATGAACTGGTGCGGCTGGGATGGCTTATCTGACGTCAGTGTGACCGGTAAAGTCACTATACCCATCACCGGCAGGTCAACATTGGAAGCACACCGGTACTTTGTCGATGTCAAGGACAGCTTGGGCTTCTTCAGTTTCCTCCAAGATGCAGTTCCTGCTGCTTGTGTCCACTTCGAATATTACTGGTACGCCGCTGAGATCACAGGTGTGGACCAGTGGCTCAGCGTCTGAGATCTCCTGTCCGACACGTTGTACTCTGTTTCCAGGCCCTTGCTTCTTCATGTGGGGGGCTCGTTCGATGTGGCCTTTCTTGCCACAGAAATTGCAGGTTGTGTCTGAGGCGTGGACACCGTGACATCGGTAGCAGGATGTCTTCTGAGGTCCTTGCTTCTTCATTTGATGTGACCTTTCTTGCCACAGAAATTGCAGGTTGTGCCCTTGGATTTGCATTGGTCTGAGGCGTGGACACCATCACATCAGTAGCAGGGTATCTTCTGACTGGGTATCTTCTGACTACCTTGCTGGCTACCCCTCGGATTTGGTTTCTTTGGGTGTTGTACAAGATTTCCATCCTTAGTAAATCATCCTAGCTTGTTAATAAGGAAAACAATTACTGTGGCCCAGCAGTTCATTTGCAAAGGGATAAGTATCAAAATCACTGTAACATAGACTGTGGACATTTTCCGGCAAGAATATGAAATCATTTCTTCGAATTTTGCTTTATCACGCTAATCTGCTTTCTTCTTGCCAAGGCAAGTCGTTGGCGTCCAGGCGTGGACCATATCTGTCTGCACAATTTTAAGTGAAAGACGATGTGAGCGGTAGCTATGCATGCTCTAGAGACAATTCAAATACGTGAACTCAGATTGATCTCTCACTGATACAAATTCCAGGAAGACTCCCCAGACAATGTTTAGGCTAGAGCAGTCACTACGTTTTCCTTGCATGTCCGCAAAGACCTACACATCACTCCGCACCTGCGTGCTTTTAGTCTGACCGAAGGGCTTGACCAAGGTCAAGAGGTGAGGTCATGGTTCATAGCAAGCCTAATGTTGTGTCTCATATGTTGTGAATCATCGAGCATTCACCAATCATAGAGTGATCACACAGAAACTCATAGGGTACAGTTAACTCAATTTTTGCACACGGTACTAATTATGGGTGTACATATATGCAAAGAGCCACAGACATCATCACAGATAATATGTACATAAATACCACAGCATTTCAAGACATGGACATGTGTCTGTACCTCTACGTCCCAATTAATGACAATAAGACATTATCTTTCACAGGACCTACATTGATGATTAACATAAATAATCACAATAATCATACTATTGACCAATTTCTGACAGGGAAACAACTCTTGGCCAAGGGAAATAAGTAGGTCCCAGAACACGTCCCTCCCTTCCAGGTGAGTGCCTGGAGGGCAGGAAGTTAAAACCACATTGCCCATGTCGAAGGCACGAAAAATCACTTCCGAAGTTGGTTGAAATAGCAGTGGACAGTGATATCTTGAATCCTCACTTCTGTGATTGTCCTTCCAATGTTGCTGAAACAATATTTTGCATATTATGCTGTTAAGTCTAGCCTGGGTGAGAAATTTTGATATTGGCCAGCTCCGAGAGTGCATATTGAAACAAACTACTGGGGCTGCATTTTAGTATTACGGCAATATGTTCCTACCACTCCATTCTGCTGCCCGACATAAATGTAGACATACAAGCTGCTCACGAACGGGCCTGTCCAGCTTGAAAGTAAATGTGTCATCTTTAATATGGATAAACTGCTGACTCTTGAGTTCCGATTCTTAGTATGCAAGAATATGTCTATAAAGTCAGTAGCCTGCAGTGTCATAATCTCATAAAGAACTGAGATAATAAAGAACTGGCATTTACCACGGCTGATGGCCTAATTTCTCAAAGAATTCTCCTGCATGAGAATATACTGGAATAATATTTTGTATTTTAAAGCTTTATTATGCTTTTGCACAACACAGCAGACAGCAGGCAGAGGAGAATCATGACTATCCCCAGGGGATGACTTCCTGCATCCATAGTCTCATACAAACCTAAGTTCAGAGTCCACCACAGCCGTGGAGTCGCCCTCAGGTCCCATCTTGCATGTTCCTACTGGATGCCAAGCAGTCAGAGGTGTTGATAGGAAAATGCAGTGCCAGTACAGATCGGAGTCGTATCTTAAAAACTTGCATGGATATACTGAGCGAGACTCCGTGGGTTCTGCACCAATATCTCTCATTTCAGTGGTTGAGGCAAGTCTCTGGGCAAGTCTCACAGCTGCGGTAGCAAGGAAGGATATATTGGTACTAATACATTTTACCAATCAAGACCAAAACAAAACAAAACAAAACAACGCAAGACTGCTAGAGACTACAGCAAAACTAAAATGTACGATTTGATGAGTTGCTAATACACTGTCGCTCTGAGGAATTAACAAAGCCAGAAATAGTATCGTCATAATTACATAACGAATGCCATGGTAGGTCATTTGAGGGCATTTAGTGAGAGGGGAGCACTCAATAAAATGACCGAAATAAAAGGCAGTAACTAACAATGCCTTGTCGCAGCTTTTCATGAAATTATAACAGAAAACTGGTAAGGTACTGAAAGGCTAAAATCAAAAACAGGCAGTTAGAGGTTCTGACCTCAGGGTTAGGACAAATATGTATTTCTCAGCTGTTACAATAATTCATGTCGGAAACTATTGAAAAAAAAACGTTCATAACCGCCAGGCAATGCCGAAATGTAGGAAAAAGGACAAATTACAGCCTATGAAAGACACTGACATGCCTTTGATTAATTGTTAAAAGGAATGAAAATTTTAAATACTTCAGGAACAAATGCCCCGAGATGCATAATGCAATTTAAGGTAATTAAGGGGGAGGGGGGGGGGGGGCAGGTTCTGAGAGTGATTGTTTGAATGCTTTCAAAAAAAGACTGTTTAAGCCTCAAACTCTGACTCAACATGCTCAGATTAGGGGAAAAGTGTGGAACATTTTGTTTTATATCCATGACAACATCGTCAGCTTGGATTTTTGTGTCTTATTAGCTATTTCCAAAAGCCCAAGAGGCTCCCACAGTATTCAATAAAATCGGCTGGAATTTGGCTCAGTGTCAAACTAACTTTATATAAAAAGTAACATGCATTTGTTTTCTGTTTATAGGCCAAACAACGTGTGTCATAAGTTTTCGAAATAGGTGGGTTGACAGATGTGTATATTTCTCAATTTTCCGCCCAATATCCAATTTGCCTTCGAAAACATGAATAAAATTCAGAAAAAGGGATTGGAGAAAATGCTACAAAGATCACATATTTAAAATTTGAAGTCAGTTGATTCAGAAATAAAAAATTCTTAGGGGGAAAAAGTGACCAACCCCCCCCCCCCCCCCCCAAAAAAAAAACAAAAAAACCGTACACTTTGAGAAATGTGAATTGAATTTTATAATCTTTTTTGTACAGTCTCCTAGTGGTGCCCTTTTGGAGCAGAAAGCGGATGATTCTTGTCTCAACCGGTATTTTTCTCATATCAGAAGAGGTCAAAGTGTCTAAAAATAGCAAAAACCCGATTTTATATTTTGATCCCAAAACCTCATTTTCAGGACCCGCACCCGATCTTAATGCAAATATTGATTCATAAAGGGCAAAGGAGGACAGAGAGAGTTAAAGAAGGTTAATGGCTTCATCTTCAAAGGAGCCCGTTTGATGTGGGCTGAGGTCAAGGGATAGGTGAGGACGAATGCAAATATATAAATGATAGTAGGCAAACAAAATCACCCTCAGCGCCGGGGATCTTAAAAGCTTTGTTGTATTAATCTATGGAAGGCTATTTATGGGTATGTTATTGAGCATTTGTATTTTGGTATAAGAGGATCTTCAATATTTCACAAAACAAGACGTCTATAGTTGATGAGAACACATTTCTTGAAATTAGTTGTACCTAGTCATATGTCAAATCATGGTGGTTTTTAAATGGGTGTCATAAAAAAATCTGGTAGAGAGTTCTAACAAGGCAGTACAGATGCTGGAAGATCATCTCTGGCAACATTCCATGCGATTCGTATGCGTTGCCTTTTATGTGCTGCGCACCTACCTCTTAGCATTGTCCTCCTGTCCTGTCGAAGTCCCCAGTAATTGGGAAAAATTCTGGGAGGATCGAATGGATCTGTGCTATCCAGTCTGAGACTACCTCTGCTCTGAGGTCGTAGAATGATGGGATAAATACTGAATCCGTGCGTAGTATTATCTCGTCCTCGTAAATCTTCCAGAAGCTAAGGCATTAGAGAGATTCAAATCTCAGAGATCTTTTTAAGAAGACACAAAGTGGTAATATCAAGATGCAGTTCCCGGCTAATTTCTAGCACTTTTTGTTTATACAGTGGTATGGCACAAAATGTCAATGTCTTTGTTCGTTTCACTGGATTCCACTGGTTCCCTTTCCATTTTTTTTCCTCCATTTACTCTCTGGGATATCATCGGTCATCAGTCCATTGTATTCTTTCTAAGATCTTTACTGGACTTAAAACCTGCACCTTACTACATGCTGTATGAATGACTGAAAAAGATAAAATCTGTTTCTTTGTTCATCAAGAGTTGAAATCCCAGTTTCTTATTCACTTGTTTAGTGGTTACATAGGTTAGCAAAAATGATTTGTTTTTTCTCAGAACACATTAAACCCGTGGAATGACGACCAGAGCTATTAGATTTCAGGCACCCAATTTCAAAGCAGAAAAACAAAAATCAACGTGTGCATTGAACTTTGACTCAAGATGAAATGAGATTAAAGGTAATTTCAATTACATGCATAAAACATTTATTTTTCTCCCCCCCCCCCCCCCCTTCCCCCGCCCTCACACACACGAACACACAGTCATACACATTATCTCGGGCAACTTCATACCATCCTGCATCACACCAGCATAAACTGTATATAAAGATTCTTGTCTCAGTATCCCTCAATTATTATAAAGTGACTCGAGTGTGTTAATTAAGTACCAGCACTGACCTCATCAGAGAAGCCATACAATTCCGCCTGAATTGTGTTGGAAGGAAAAAAATTAATTAGCATTTGTATGTCGGGCCAATCTTGAGCTTCCAAGTCTGGAGTGGAGCTCGCAAAGGCAAGCATTTCCACACCGTACGGAGACACCAAGGGTCCTGTGGTACAAATAAAACATAACAAACTATGCTCTTGGAAAGACTCATTCCTCCTTTGCAAAAAATAACCAGTTGAGAGCAATTAATTCAATGTGGCTGGCAGAAGCAAATGGACCTAGTAAGTTCATTTCAGTGTAATGAACATATTCATTTGAAGGCACCATGGAATATAGTATAGGATAAAGCTGGCGTAATGTTACTGACCAAAAATTTGTAAAGCTGTTTGTTCAAAATGGGAGATCCGTCTTTGAACAGGATTCACAGTGTGAAGTTAGAGACTGTCTTTCTTATCTCTCTTCCTTGCACACTAGGACTATAGTAATCAAGTAATTATAGTAAATGTACAAGACTCTTAACGACAACAGTGGACTTTTAATACTTTAATGCTTATAGACTACAAATTAATTGTATATGTCGATACCAATCTCTTCTTATATTATTAAATCACAAATTTAATAGATTATCTATAGCCACATAATGTTGTGTCATGCGTGTTCACTATCGTAATGTCAATACAAAATAACGTTTTTATATTCTGGCCTTTTTCACCTGATCTGAGGAGGAAATATTGTAGGAAAGCCAATGCGGATTCTGCCTCTTGCATTGTATAACTTAGTGGTTCCCGAATCTTGTAACTGAGATCTGCTAATAAATGATCCTGAAGATTCTGCCCCACCGGTAGATCCTCAACAACTGGAATCTAAGACAGAGTGAAACACTTTGTCAATAGTTGTAGACAATAATATGAACCTACACTATTCTGAATTGTTGTTACAGGCATGTTCAGGATTGATAACTAGGTGTGCATCCATTTTTTCAATATTTGTTTTTATTCATTTTCATAAACAAATTCTTTGCTAAAAGTTACATAATGTAATATTTTTTTTTACTAACAATAGTATTTTAACAGTTGAAAACTTTATAATCTTTTTTTCTTCATAAAAATGACTTAACTAATCCACTACCAATAACGAAAAGATGGAGTTGTAAACGAACAAAGAACTGACAGCCTTAGCAACATAAGACTTCAAAATAAAGTAACGGCAATTCATGACATCAGCACAGATTCACTCAGCAAACCAAGTCTCTTCCTATTCATTCACAGCAACCATTCCTACAGTCAGTCTTAATATGTTGTATGTTATTTACTTGACTTCATTAAGGGTTGTTTATTAAACGCTTAGTTACTTCCCTTCACTGGAAGAAAAAGAAAAAACAAAAACAAAAAAAAGCCTTCTTTTTTCGTCGTTTTTTTTTTTTGCCTTAAATGTTAAGCTCTGAGAAATGGGAGAAATCAAAATAAATTAACAATAAAACAAAAATACTAAAACATAAACTCTTACCCATTCTTTATCAAATTCAGTGGAAGGAGAGAAAGTAAAATGAGCATTCTTTGCTTTGTTATCTGGGCTACCCGTGCGCCCGCACTGACTCTGAGGTACATTTGTGACTTTCACCTTAACGTTACGTCTGTCTGTATATCATTGTCTGTCTGTATATTATTGTCTGTCTACCTATCTTTCCCGCTTTTACTCACCAGCAGTAACGATTTTCACGGTTCCAAAAATCGTTCACTGCACATGTCAAGAATGTGATATTCTTACCCCTAAAGATTCCAAATGGTTCCTGGGTCCAATACCAGATAACATGAGAAGCTGAGGGGAGTTGATGGCTCCGGCGGACACGATCACTTCTCTGCGGGCTCGCACACTGGATGATACGTCATTTCTGACCAGCTCCACACCTACGGCTCTTTTGCCCTCAATGATAATCTGAAAAGTCAAAAGAAAAAAAGGAATTGCAAGCAGACCAATGTCCCCTGCAGCGACATTCAACAAATCCGTAATACTGAAATGTGCAATGACATTATCATGGATTACCGAAATTTCTATTCTCAAAGCAATATCTTGCAAGAAACTCACATTTTTACAGGAAATTTATCGCAGAAAAACCATGCCAGTGCCAAAGAATTCTAACTGGAAAATCCCAGCAAGGAAGGGACAACTGGAATACGTTAGAGCACAAAGAAAAATTCAATTGTCTGTTGCCTTCGCTCTCTTCATTTTGGAAGAATTGAATAAATAAATCGTCATTGCAAGAGTTAAGTATGACATTTTTATAAACTGAAAATAACATAACAAAATCATTGCAAAATCATTTTCCGTATTATTGTACGAGAGTAAGAAATTATCTGAAAATAATTAGAAACAATAATTTTATTTAAATGCAGAGCTTTGGACTTATCCCTTCTTATATAATACAATAAAATACAAGCATATATTCAGGACTTGAGTTAACATTGAAGAAAACTATTATGAATGTGAAGTTTATATGCACGGTAAGTTTGCATCACCATTTAATGTGATATGTGTAATAAGATCAAAAGACAACAGCGAAGTGAATAGACATGTACCTTGGTGACAAAGGCTCCTGTGACCACTTCCAAATTTGATCTTCTAAAGATTCTGTGTAGAAAAGCACGGGACGTGGACTGTCTCTTCCCAGAATCAATGTTGACTTGACTGACGCCAATACCTGACAAACATCAATCACGTGTCGTATGACAAGCTCCGGTGCGGAATATTCATAACTAAAGTGCCTTGACTAAACACATATTTCGTCACAGGTAAACTATTTCGCTAGTATTTCCAATATAGCTTTCCACAATACTGAAAGACAAATCATTGAATCACTTCAGTCTCACAGAATGTCTCTATTCACAATATGTTGGATTAGAGATCTGCAAAATGAAACCCCAATTTCCTCGAGTTTTCAGAGAAAATCTGTTTTTCTCAAAGAGTCCATTAATAAACTACGTTCACTTTTTATCATTTTACGAAAAATGTCTTAAAATTAAGACGACTGTCTACCGGTAACTAGTCAAATACACCAAAAAAGTTGGAAAACAATACGAAGAATCTAGAATTGAGATAATAAAGTTAAACTGATCTCGCTGGCCAAATTTTCGAGCCCGCTTGG
>JBCEWB010044520.1:0-14472 GCA_039654565.1 Peronia peronii | reverse complement strand
CTATCTATCTATCTATCTATCTATCTATCTATCTATCTATCTATCTATCTATCTATCTATCTATCTATCTATATCAGTCTATTTGTCCGTCTGTTTGTTCTTCCTTCCGTCTGTCTATCTAGTGTCTCTTTTCACTTTCTCTCTCTGTTTGTCTCTCTCTGCCTCTGTCTCTGTCTGTCTGTGGGTCTGTCTGTCTGTCTGTCTGTCTCTCTCTCTCTCTCTCTCTCTCTCTCTCTCTCTCTCTCTCTCGTAATGGCAGCCTGAAACTGGTAGACACTGGAAAACAAAGGAATTGTGTTAGACGGTGACACTCTTAAACAACCGTTTTTCTATGCTCAGACTTTTTTTTTCACCAGTCAGTCCGTCGGTCTAGACTAATACATTTCTGAAAATCCTCTCTCCCTCATAATGTAGCCGGTTCGAGCAAACTGGACTGTGTCACAATAACGTAGTAGAAAAATATGCTAGCGTTACCAATCTCCAACACTTCGCGGCTTGCAAAAACAATTAAATCAAGGGGAAAGCACTGTTGCCGAAAGGTCAGATCTCCGGGGAGTTGTCGACTCTTTCATGTGTATTGCGTCTCGCGTGTCAAATTGATTCTTCTCAAAACAATTCAACAAAATAGGGCGAAAAGTGAATTTCTCCTAGTGAATCCGTGCTTGGGATGGAGAATGGTAGCTGATATGAGACATGAAGGGTTATTAAGTTCATATGGCCTTAATATGTACTCGCGATAAAGGTGGATAATCATGTTGCCAGGCTAAAAGTGACCGCTTTTTTACTGTGATTTGACTATCAGTTGAATATCATTTAGCAGAGAATTAAAAAGAGGTGAAGGAGGAGAGGCTGTGTTATCTATCTGATGATATTTTTTTTTTTTTTTTGCCGTGGCAGTTAGATCTTAACTATCATATTTGAAGATAATCATATCTGTAGTCATTATTGCACAGGTAGGAAAGAGATCTTTTACTTAGCATTTTTTTTCACTTTCCATTTTATAGAGCTTCTAAAGCAGATACCAATTAACAATTTTCTCAGTTGAGAAATGTTTTATAATTCTCATTAAGCAACCTTACCGTACTGACACTGAACTCTTGTGCCCTGGCTCCTTAACATAGTGCGCACACTAGGTCTATATCATGAATCAGAATTGATATTCAGGATATAGCTTGCGTGACAGAATGTTTCGTTCATCAAGCCAACCGATGGTAACGTGCCACTCTGCTATTTAAGATATTGTAATACATATAACTATCGCAATATAAAAAATACAGCAATAATGTCATGATAGTGTAAACTTGTTTTATATAAACAGTAAAAAGATTATCACCGTGCTACTTAGACAACTTAATTAGATAATATAATTAGGGCTACACAAAGACGTTAAGCGCTTGTCTTGGTGACCCAAAATGTGACATGTCAGTACCTCTAATGCTTAGATAATTATTTATTCATGGTTCTTTCGTTCCAGGAACCTGGCATCGAGGGTGGAGACGGCAGTGCGAGCCTGCCAAGCAGAGTGGTAACTAGCTCAGCTTCTAGTACTTGTAGAACTGGAGAGGAGAGCATCAATCATGCTACAACTCGTGACAGGCAGGACCAGCTTCAAGTGGCATCGTGACTTCAATTTAAAGATACCATCTTGTTACTAGAGTGATTTCATGTAGAATTGTGCCAGTTTGTTATGTCTGCATATGTGAGTAATTTTGTGTTTGTATGTGTGTCTGTCTATCCATCTGAGAAACATTTGTTGTAGCCACGTGTTTTTGTTGTTGTTGTTTTTTCCTCCCTCTTCTTTTTTTCTCTTCAGGTTTTGATTTTCAGTATAGTGGTGTAAGTTGTCGATTTGAGTTGGTGTTATTTTAGATTGTGTGTGTATGTGTATGTTTGGTTGTGATGTATCGTTTTATTAAGGCATTATTCTATTGATGTGGTTTTTGTAGTTGTCTTATCACAGTAGCCTGTATTATAATGGTTTTTATCGACCACAATAATGTCCTGGTGATCTAGTGCTAGTTTCAACTGGTACCATGACATTTTGTCTGACATTTTCAGCATCTAATCGGCTAGAAGCTCATAATTTTGTGTTAGATGCATTTTAATTTTTACTTTAATTCACTGTTTAACAAGCACTGGTTGTTTGCTGTCTAACAGATCTAGGCAATCCACGAAATAGTGAGGATCTAGCCCGCTCCATGAAATAAGGATGCCATGCATAACCAGCCTTTTGTTTTCATCAAATTCTTAGCTGCTGTGATAAGTGATTGTTGTTAGGGTAGTGTCCGCTGTCATGATCACTCTGTGACAAGAATGACACTTTGGCTGTGTCTGCTCTGAAACTGTGCCTAACGTTGAGCTAGAACAGAAAAACAAGATGAAGGAATTGGTAAAAAATGATGCAAGTTAATTCAAGTTTATATGCAAGTTTATAGAGTTTGTATTCAGACGTATTTAATCTTTTCACTGCTGGGCTCGTACTCATAAAGATAAGTTTGTTAACCCTTCAGTGTTTTAAACCACTGAATTATTGCTAGCTCCCGAAGGCCGGGTACTTGCACGGTTGCAGAGAATCGCCGCTCTATATTAGATTCCCAGATCTACGAGTCTGACATTATTTCTCAAAATCCAGTTGCTAAAGTGAGGGCTGTCAAAGGATTAGAATTGTTACCGTTCAATGTATTTTTTGTTTTCTCAATTCTTCATCCATTCATCTCTTTCTTTATAAAATAAGTCTACTTATTTAATACAACAGTCTGCTTGGCGTGATAGGTGAAAAATTATGACCCTGACTTGTCTTTCGAATTATGTCAAATGTTTTTAAAGATTTATTTACGACTAGATGCATACAGGAATCATGCAAGTGAAATCTCCCCCATAGCATGCATAATTGAAAGAACATCCTTTCTTTGCTAACTGTAAACCTGATACAAAATATCTGAGCCTGCAGATCAAATGTTTTCAAATGCCACTAGGTCATAAATCTTGATGGGGTAACAGTTTTTATAACTTTTTGTCTTGACCTGGGTTTATTAACTTTGCATGCGCGGCCCTTTCAAGCCTTGGTTTCTCCACTACAATTGAAATCCATATTTTAACCAGAAAGCCGAGATAAGGTCCTAGTATGCAGGCACAAAGCCACTATCAGCAGCCCGATTACGCTTTGCTTCGACGGGTTTGGTTTGTATCGAGCTGTTTGCCTCAAACACATCATTTTCAAGCATTTCATCGATCAACGCTCAGTGATAGATCATTTTTCACCGACATCCCACCGTGGACTCCATGTTCCTTATGAGGAGGTCTTGCCATCAAAACTGGCACGTTGTGATAGAATGCCTTCGTTATGGGTTGATTCCGTCCTCAAATACATCCATTTTGGCTCATTTGTCACAATGAAAACAGAACCTTTTTTTTTCTCTCTGAATTCAGACTTGAAATATTATACGATTTTTATTCTTTGTACGCACCCTTGTCGTCGTGGTCTGTATTTCACTGTCACTTTATTTATCGTAGTTATTGCAACTGAAACTGATGTAGTACGGTTGGCATTTTAAAGGCTGACAAGGATTAAAGACTTCCCGCTATTTCCTGGCTTTCATCAAGCTGCTCGAACTTCTCCCATCCTGTGTTCTGTGAGAATATAACTCCCGATTTTAAAGCTCAGGGAGAAAGAAACACTTACTGTTTGTCCGAAACGTAGAAAATACAGTCCACTAAATAGAAACTTCTACTTGCAAACGTCTAAAAATTTGATTTTTTTAAATATACGGCTAGATCGTAAATAATACATACTAAAAGGCATGTACTGGTATGGAATCAACTCCGAAAGGGAAACAAGAAAAAGGAGTATATCTATTGACTCAAGATATTTATATAAATACATGCCACATTTCGAAATTTCGAGACGGGTAGTGGTCTCATTCCCAAATCATGGTGTCAGTCATTCAGTCAGTCGAACATTCAGAATTAAATGGAAAGGTATTAGTGGTTAGATTCAATGAGAAACCGTACATTAGGTTACACCAGGAGAGGATAGACTCAGTTAAACAATATGGGATACAGCTCATACCAAAGTCAACCCATAAACCATCAGTGCTATTGAAACTTCCAGTGTGCAACTACAAGCTGTGTATTGTCGACATTGGGAACCTGTAGTGTCAAAGCCATTGATTTATTGAAGACATGTAAATACCTGTCGATATTTCTTTCCCTCTGCCTTTTTTGTGTTCAGTTTAAAATCGAATATGCCTTTTGTTCGTGAATGTGTCTCTTGACCAAGCAATTGTCAACGCGAAATGTTTTTCGTCGATCGAGAGTTATCTTTGTCATTGAAAAGAGAAGAAGCAACAGTTCTAAAAGAGAAAACTTTGTATGAACATTTATAACATTCTTTTTCTGATACCGTTTTTTATGTTCTGTTGTGCTTGCTTGTTTGTCTGTTTGTTTGTTTCTTGTTTGCTTGTTTTTTCAATTTCCAGTGTGTTGAAAACATTTCGCGTACCTGATCATTTGACGAGGCGCAATCAACTGATCTTTGTCTACCTGCCTCAGTGCCAGTACAGTCCTCAAGAGTTCAGGCAAACAACCATTATCGCAGACACTGCTCAAATGGTTGCCATCGAAATATGCGTAGAGAGAAATTATTATAGGTCTGTTTAGTCATCGTGCGAACATCATAATTATACTGGAAAGAGGAGGAAATTACTCTGTGTGACTTGATATTTAGTGACAGTTTGAATGGAATGAGGAGATGGAAATCTTCGAGATTACTGTAATAGTTGAAGAGTCAACATTTAAGATAATGGCTGTAGAATATGTAATGGCACCAGAGATCTCGTCGCAACTGCGTCAAAGTAGTGACAATCATGTTAGTATTAGTGCCTTAGCTGAAACTCTGATGGATAGTCGACAAAGTGTGTCATCCTGTCTTCGCAGTGGGCGTATTCTCTCATGCGACGTGTAAATAGATAATATATTTGTGTACAAACGATATGCCACTTTCAGACAAAAAATGTAGTTAAGTTAAGCAGTGTTAATCTACTTATGTCTGATTTTATGAACACTCGTAGACCTTGTATGTTGTCTAATTCGTCTCAGACTGATTTAGTGTGATGTAGTTGTAATAGAAAATATGCTCTCCACTGCTTTTAATCGTCATCAACAAAAATGACCAAATAGTTAGGCAGAAAAGTTATGCATGCTAAGACAGTTTGACACTAGACCTCTCCTGTCACTCACCGGTTCCATCATTTATATAATTTCTGAATGTTATTACTCTGAAGACCCCCCCCCCCCTCCCCCCTTATCCCTCTCTCTTTCCCATCAGGCTGGATGAGCAATCAGAAAATTTCTGTTTTATTTGCCAATTAAACATAAATCAATTTTGGTTATTTGTTTTCAGTGATGTCCTTTTCCCTATTTTGTGTCTGGTTTTGAACAGATCTTCAACGAATATATTCCGTGAGACGGTCGCAAAGCAGATGTGGAAAACTTTACTCGCAAAGAATGGATCTTCTCAAGTCTTCCAAATTCCTTCTAGAAACATCACTTCTGCTGTGGATGTATTTGATGTTTGCATAATGTTTCATTATTGATAAATTTTTACGAAATATTTTCCATTACATCATTACATTGTTCATTTCATGATACATTTTTCTATACACTGTACCTCATTATATGATTGTACTTCTCAGAATTTTGCTGTTTCTGTCCTTTTGCAGTGCATTTATTGTCGATTAATAATTTATATTTCAGAACTGCTAGTATATGATGTCTGATGTCACCCTTTCCAACATGCCCTGTTGTTAAGAATGTTTTTTTTACCTCTATATGGTGCATTTACCCTTTCTCTCTTCTGCACTCATAATCAAAATAGTATTATGTCAGGAAAAGCTAACAAACATGACGTGCCCTTTTTTGGTAGAGGTATTTCAATTATTCAATAGTATGATTTTTTTTATATCATTTGATATCATGGTTATATATATATATATCACAGTGCTAAATGTATAGCTTGTAAGGCAGCACAGCTGCGTTTCGGTTAGTTATCTACCCTCAACCCTAAATATGATACTATGCCACCTGCCAACTCAGTCATGGTGTAAATTATGGGATTATGCATATTTCATACAATTGTACATAGCATGAATGAAAATTTGAATCTTATGAGGATTTATTTATTTTCATTTATAATGGATGCATTTCCTTTGAAATAGTTCGTGGTTTATATATTTTCTACTTTTATGTATGCAATGTATGGCAACAGTCTAATTGTAAGTCGCAGTCATTTTCAACTTGTCCCTAGAAGTAACTTAAAGTTACAACCGAAAACTTGAAAATTTTGCATTCAAGAAACAGAATATTACCTTTTAGACACCAGAATGATTGGACTTAGAGCTCACTGGTTAGTCCGATGCTTTCCTAGGCCGACCTATACATATGAATTATAGTTGTCAACGAAACTCGTTTTAAGTAAAAACTTTCCTTAACCACTGTGCACATGGTTTGAGCGGATCAGTATGTTCGTCATTATCCTCAACTGCATCACCCTTGGCATGTATCAACCCTGCAACGACGATGTCTGCGCATCCATCCGATGTCGGGTGCTGGAGAGCTTCGACCACTTCATCTTCGGCTTTTTCGCCATCGAAATGATCATCAAAATGATCGCCATGGGCGTCATTGGCAAGGAGACCTACTTGGCAGATTCTTGGAACCGTTTGGATTGTTTTATAGTCGTCGCTGGGTAAGTAATGATTGCCTGCCTGCCGTGCCCTTGGTGTGGTTCATCCTTATGAAACATTACTGTTTAGCAAGGCAATCCAGAATGAGAGTCAGTCAATTAGTCAGTCAAATCTGTAGATTATGTTACTTTAGTTCACACATCTAAGTTACTGAGTCTGAGTATTTTTTTTTCATAGGAATGCAGTATGGCAAGAGAAGTAGAAAAAAACAGAGTTCAAATTTTATTTTAGCTTGTAAAAGAAAGATGAAAGTTTTTTGTTTGAAGCTTTTAAAGTATTGGAATGTCTGTAGAAATGAGTCGTTTTTTCCTTTTTTTTTTATCTCTATTTCTTGCTAATACTTGTAATTTGCTTCTCTTTTCTGATTTGATTTTTTTTTCAGATGTAGTATTTTTTCTCCCAATAATCTTGGGATAAAAAATTCATACTTATGTTTGTTTTTCTTCTTCAGTTAGTAGAGCGTGTTAATTTATTAAAAATTTTGAACTCTTTTGAATGTTTTGGCTATTTTTTTTTATGTGGCAGTTTAGCGAGGACGCTCTCTTGTACCATAAGGCAAGTAAATGAATTAAACAGGTTCATACATCTAGATCATGAACGTGGGTATGGGAGAGAGGGAGGAGAAGTGTGGGGGAGGAGAGAGTAGCAGTTTTTAAAATGAAAAAGAAAAAAAAAATATACAAATTGTCCTCATTTATTCTTATAGATAGTTTCAACTATCTGGGTCTTTTAAAGAGAGCGGTCTTTTTGTAAACGTGTACATTTTCTAACTGCCATCTACAGGTAACAGATCATGTTGCTGCCTTTGTCTTGTTCATCATTACCATTCATTGTTTTAGTATGTTTTTGAATGAAGTAGTCAAAGAGATTTAGGTCATATACACTGCTTTGTCATAGAGTAGGAAATCACTGCTAAAAGCAAACAGACTGTTTTAGTTTCATTGCTTAGATAATTCAGCACCCACTGGGATAGACCTTCTATTAATATTAATGAAATAAAAAAAAATAATAATAAAATCATAGATGTTTCTCCATCACTCATGAATAGTTAATTTTGTGGTGGCTGTGATATTTAACATTAGTAATTTCATTAAATTAAATCTTTAATTCTGTTAATGCAATATGCATCTGTACATTTAATTCGTAGATGTATTACTAAATATTGAGTGCTCTAAACATAGTCTTCCATTGTTGAATTAATACTGACAGTAAGCTATCAACTTACACAAGAAACATAACTGCTTGATGAGGAAGAAAACCACTGCCGTCCCAAAATTATGTAATTATGCGGAATGCTTCACCTTTGTGGTTTTGTTTTTTGGTTTGTTTTTTTTTTTTCGGTCACCCTCAATAACAAAACTACCTAGGTGCCAAGAAGCCCTAATGAATCACTAGTATTTATGTAAATCACATAGCTACGCAAAGCAAATCAAAGAAGCGTTGCGAAATTGCCTACATTCTACTATTGCAATGACAGGGGACTTTGTCGATCATTTTTAGTTCTTTCTATTGTTTATTTCATGTTCTTTTTTGCTGTGATAATCTTCAGTGTTCGTAATACATGCTATTTTTTAAACAAACGAACAAGCAAACAAACAGACAAAAAAGATTTCTTTCAAAATTAAGTACGTTTGTCACCTCGTTTCCTGCACAGTTTCCATGTTCATCTTTATTCACAAAAAAAGGAAAAAAATGAGTCCTCTCAAACTTCAGAAATAGTCTGTTGTCTTTCAGCTGTCTACTGCCTCAGTTTCCGCTTTCCCGTGCCTTCCCTCCTTCCCTTCCTCTCTCCCTACATTTTCCCGTCTAAGATCCATTTGTTTTTTGTTTGGCCGTTTGTTAGTTGAGTGTTTTTTGTTTTTTTTTTTGGTTCAAATTAATTTCATGAGTATAACTTCTGTTCTTTGTACCAAGCAAAATAATTTATTTAGAGTGTTTCTCCCTTTGTTAGTTTTCTGTCCCCCCCCCCCCCCCCCTCCCAAACAGGCACCTGTTACCGACAGTTATGTGTCTTAGTGGTCCCCTCTTACTTGTTCACAAAACAACCACTCAGAAGTCCTGGTTTGGGATTTCTTTGCTCTGTATATCATATGTAATTTTTTTTAATCTAGAAAAGTTAACTGGCATATGGAAGACCTTTTTTGTTTGGTTGTTGCTGTTGTTGTTGTTGTTGTTATTGTTGTTGTTGTTCAAGATATTTGAGATTGATTTTTCGGTGGGAACATGAATGTATAGACTCAAGTCTTTTTAACTTTTTTGTTGTTATTATTGGCTGACCTTTTTTTTTATATTTCAGCATGAGACGATTTGAATCACTTTTCTTAGACATGCTGTTTTTCTCTCACTGTCAAGAATGCCTCGTACTGCAGACACAGTTGGCTAATGCTCACTTAGAGCTGCCACTCAACTAATTCAGGGAATAGAAATAAAAATATGTGGTTTAAAAAAAACGCACATTGCCTCTCAGGCTTTATTAAGGAATTGTTGATGATATAGTCCCCATCCAAGCCTGTAGTATAAACCAAAAACGTGAGATTTAGTAAACAGTGTGATATCATTTTTTTTAAAAAGAAGCTATAAAAATCTGCTAATTGGCTAAATACTCACATGTGTGTCCGCAAACAACAAAAAAAAATTTTTTTTTTAAATTCTCGTCTTTAATAAGAAATATTATGCAACAAATGGGAACTTTGTGAGATCAGTTAGAGAAACAGCAACTTATCTAATGATTTTGAAAGTAAAATGCTATAGATTTTAGAAGACTTGGTCTTTACCGCAAAAATAATAAAACTATATAGTATAGAAGCTAGAATTGTTGTTGTTGTTGTTGTTGTTGTTGTTGTTGTTGTTGTTGTTGTTGTTGTTGTTGTTGTTGTTGTTGTTGTATTGTCGCTGTTTCTGATATGACAAGCAATATCATGTTAATGCATGGAAAAAATTTAAAAACAATGCGGTGGAATTTTGTAAATGTATTGTGTTTTCCTATGAAAAACTCGCCAATTGCATTGTGCCCGTGACCACAGTGCCTGCAAGACTATTCATTAGAGACAGATATTCTTAATTTTCGAATCATACATAGCAAACTTGGTGTGATATGATTAAAACTATTCAGTTTGTCGGATGTTAGGAGAATGAGACTGATGGTTACTTGGACTGCTCTGTCGACTTTTATATATAGGATAAACCAAATTCAGATCTATATCCCCTATCTTTCATCAACGCAGCCAGTCAGTAGTGTTGATATATTTGCTCTTTTATTTTGTTCTTGTTGCTGTTCTTGTTGTTGTTGTCATTACTGCTCATACCCATTGCCCATCATTACGTCGCATACACTTCCTACTCAAACCACACATCTGTATGCCCTTTGATGTGGATCATTTTGAAGTTGAAAAGGAGGGCTGTTTTGTTTTGTTTTGTTTTTGTTTTTCAGTTTTAAGAAAAGGAGGGTACAGTTGTTGTCATGCTTTGTTGTTGTTGTTGTTGTATAATTGTTTTGATTGTCGACATATCTTATTTTGATCGGTCATAACTGTTTCCACCGTGTGTATGTGAGTGTGTGTGTTTGAATGTATATGTGTATATGTCTGTATATTTGTTGTGTGTATGTACGTATTTTATTCATCGCCCTAAAAATGTCGTTTGAGATCATCTGCGTTTGTTTCTCAGGCATGTTGGATAGTTTATTAAGAGAGAGAAGGGGGAGAAAGAAAGAGAGAGAGAAAGGGATCAGCTTAAATCATGTCAGCCTTACGAGATCTATCTTCATTTCTTTCATGTTAGTGCTCTCAACAACAGTAAGAGATTTGCAACACTACTACGTAACTGCAAGACTCACGTTTCCCATTTGGTTGTATTTAGCTAGTAAGATTCAACACAGATGTCACGCTCTACTTCATCAGGCTCCTTTTATCTGTAATGTTTATGTCATATGACACAAGGAACAAAGAAATTGATTATACTGCATGGACATTAACATTGAATGGCTTTCCTTTTGATCTCTAAGTTCCATAATAACTCTTATAATAACTTTTATATCGAATAATAGATTTAAATCTTCAAATATTACAACATTCACAAAAGAAGATTTTATACAATAAGTTATGACGAAGGACTAAAGATGTTGCTAAAGAAGTGATGATTTGACCACTATTTGTAATTTTGTTTCCGTGCTAACCTTTAACTGAATTGATTATATACTATCTGGTTTTTCTGACCAGCTGAATGAATGATGTCAAAAGATTGTTGCTTGTGGTCAAAGAAGATGTCTATATAACTGCCGAAAGGCAAGGAGAAAGATCTTTTCAGCACAACAGGTCACTTTTTAACAATAATGTATATCGCTTATGCTCCAGTTATTATCTTAGCGACATCGACTTGTCTTAAAAAGCTGAATATCTTTGATGCACGTAGGGCTTAATTAAATATGTGAGAATTAAATGTTTTCCCGACTCATACATTCATGGAAAGGAAGGGGGAAGGGGGAGGGGATTGGGGGGGGGGGGGAATGCCGTCAGCGAGATAGGCGGCTAGATCTTGTACAAGAATTGTCATCATTAGTCATGTCTTGATGTTTTGAATAGATGAGCGCTCACTGAGACGATGCAGTCTGATTTCCTCCATGCTAATTTAATAATTGATATGCAACACACGCAACTATGAACCGTTTCCCGACTTTGGTTGTAGAGAAGAGTGTGATAAAACTTACATTAGGTTTGTCGTCCCATTTTTTGGTAAATGTCACAGCTGCTTAAGCTTAAATTTCTAATACATATAACCAGCATTATCAGCAGTTATAGCTAGAGTTTTTTTTTTTTTTTGAGGTGTGTAGCGTAAGAGCAAACTGAGCACGCAAACTTATATTTTTGTGCGTTTTTGTACAGCTGAGATAACCACCATGATAGGAGGTTGAAAAGCTTAACCAAACCGTAACCGTGTATGTGTATGAGTATCTGTGTTTTCTGATTTTTTTTTTTTCTTTCATTTGAGTTCTAGGTAAAGACTTTATATAAATCTGACTTGAGACAGCAGACAAAATGAACAACAGAAAAGGATTTTTAAAATATATATGTATATATCCTGAGGACCAGGCTTTACTTGTAGTAACGCTCTGGCGTGTTCTTGACTGGCTGTAGTCTAAAACACTGTGTGATTATAGTTTGTAAGTTACACAAATCATATTTTCAGAGGAATAGTTAATACTGCAAAATCAAATCGAAAGATTACGGTATATTGTACGCTTTTCAACCTCCCGCGGGTGATTATCTCCAATCGGACGATGTACTTCCATCTCGATACATATACCTCTGTTCTGTGATGTGTGTTTGTTTTAATTTTTAATTGCTTCTTGCCAAAGAATAGGAGGTTTCTTGTTTTGTTTCGAACGCTGCATTTAGCGAGTGTGTACTAATTTCAGTTGTCATGAGTCGATAATTAAGGATGTTTGTATAGTAAGTGGATAATCCAAGGAAGCGTTTGCTACATAGTACACGTGTGGTTGGGTTTGGCAGATTTTGATGGCCTCTTTCAGTTATCAATTGTGATGAAATCTTAAAATTCAAATCATTGGCATGAGGGCATAATTGAGCAAAATTGTGATATGCTGTTATAGCAGAGTACTATTTTAGATGAGTCCTTAAATTTGTACTTGAATTTTAGTGATAGATATTGTGTTGGTGTCGCTGTCGCTGTTGTTGTTATCATTGTCATTTTCTGGCATAACAGTCTCGCTGTCTCTGAAGTCTTTGTCATCCCTTTCTGTCTTTGGTAAATACCTGTACCGGTACAAGACGTTCAATGAAAATCTTCAGTAGTGGTAAAAGCCAGCGTTTGGGTGCATGATTACATTGGAGAGAAAGAGTTTAAACGCTTGATCAGAAACATTCTCAGCATTTTAAACAGCTGAAGACAAACAATTATTCATCGATATATTCATTCAGATTTCTCTCTACCACCACTCAAGGCAGAGAGGCTAGCTCCGAGCCTTAGCAAGCAGTGAGTTCTGGCTGGGGCAGTTGTTTGTGTCTCGCCCCGCACGCGCCTGGCTGAATCCAGACCAAGGGGAGACAACCCAACTGCCGGGAGGCAAGGAAAGCGAGAAGAAGTGGGTACGGTGGGAACTGAAAACGAGGAAGGGGAGAGGGACTGGGTGAAAAAGGAGGGAAGCGGAGGCTGGGGGATGGCTCTAAATAGGTATGCACAGGTGAGAAAGATTTCACCTGTTAAATTAATTAATAATGTAGGTAGCTCTGATAAAAGATTCAAGAGACTGGGTTCAGGAATAGAAAAAAAAAATGAAAAATGGGGCAAGGAGAAGCAAATCCACAACATCTACTCTGCCCCCCGCCCCCCCCCCCCTCATCCCCCCCTCCCCCTCCATAGACACCCTTTTTTACCCAGCTCTCATCGCTCTGGTCTTTTCATTATGTGTGTCAGGTTGCACAGCGGGTAATGGGTAAACAATTCACAGACTTTAGCATGACAGACCTAGAAATGTAGTTCAGTTATTCTAGATTCAGAAGTATCCCTGTTCATTTTTATCTTTTTTTATCTTAGAGACAAGACAAAATAGGAGGTTGATCTTTTGTACAATGGCGATCAAAGAATCTGGCACAAAATTAGTTTCATAAATGATAGATAATTCCCTATTTCTATTCTCTGCTCTACAATTTCCCCTGATCTCAATGAATCATCTTTCACAGAGAGTAAATTCTGCAAGTCTCGCCAAGACTAACAGTTTGTTCGAAAAGAATCGGACATTTGACTCATTGTAAGGCATGATTTTCTTATGCGTCTTATTGGTAAACGACATTTTGTCTTTCTCTAAATGATTGTAAACCGGATCCCGCTGGCCGCCCTGGAGAACTAATTAATGTATACTTGAATAAAGTGTGCAAAGTTGTAACACTTGTACCTTTCAGAGGAACCACCTTATTACTAAAGTAATTCATTTATTTGTCTTTACAACTATGAAAGAACAAACGCGAACAATCAACGACATAAATGTTAAGTCATCTTGTAAACCATTGGATTCTAAGCTTGAGATTAGGACATCAGAATGGTCACGACAAGATTAATGCTACGACTGCTTTTATTGTTTTGGGAATTTAGATAGCGTTTTGAATTCTTTTTCTCTGTCTGTACTGCCATCCTAAATAGCTTCCAACAAATTTATAATTTCTGTTCTACTTCATTTCCTAATATGTTCACAACAGCTTTAAAAAAAAGAAAGAAAGAAAGAAAACATAAATTTTCTCTATATGTAATCGGAGAGTTGAGTTAAACATGTCAAAACCGATTTAATCATAGATAAACGATATCGTTTGCATTTAGCTAAATCGCGCGCACGTTCACACCCCTCGTCTTTTGCGCCTTCAGTGATCGCTCGAAATCTGACACGTGCACAGATTTTATACCCTCCTTTTTATTTTTTCAGTTTGTACATAGAATTCTTTGAAATATTATTATTTTCCATTTTTGTTGAAGAAGACTCCGGTCAGGGTGCATATCAAGGGGCCAAAATACAAAAAAAGGTTGCTGAAATAACTACCACAAAGGCCGTTAAAAAGCAGAGACTACGAAAAGCAAATGCTAAGGTGAGATATTGGGCTGTGGTCCTCCTAAGCCGATATAGAATACGTTTGTCTTAGGCGCTATCCACATGTCTCGCTTCGAGCCGCGCTGTCGCTGCGCCATGGTTTAGTGATGTAGGGAATGTAATGAAGGTGGCCAC
>JBCEWB010044509.1:0-14472 GCA_039654565.1 Peronia peronii | reverse complement strand
GAAGAAGAGAGGAAAGAGAGCGGGACAGAAGACAGGAGCAAGGAGAGAGAGAGAAGAGATGTCACCCCTGGAACGTCTCTAACTGAACTTTCACTAAAAGATTAGAATCTACTCACAACAAAAAGAGACAACATACAATCAAACACGATGCGTGCCTTTGACTACACAATCTGCAGTGAAAAACAATAAATAAAATAACAACAAAAACAACAACGCATAACTAAGAAAGTATGAACATAACGGCAAACATCTATCGTATCTCATACATCTCAGCAAAGTTTTTTGGTTCCAAAATGTAAATGTAACACAAAAGAAACAACAGACTGTGTTATGACAACGCTTGCCCACGTCTCATTTTATAAATCATCAGTAATGAAAGAACAAGGAATTCAGTACATACATAATAATATAACGTATAAATTAAACACAAAACTGATGTGTTGGCTGGTTGTCCCCAAAAAAATCTGGGGTAAACATTTGTGCAGCTATTTATAGTACAGGTGTACGAGGTATTAGACAACATTAAAATGCTCCTGCTATAAATACACAGATGTAATTTCTCCTTCCTCTACATTTTCATCACTCTCTTTTCTTCAATAAAACACTGAGCGATGATGACTTAACAGGGTGATTTCATTAAATTAATACAATCAACACGACGCATTAATTAAATATGTGGTGACGATGGCAACCTGGAATCTATGAAAGAATGGATTTAAAAAAAAAAAAAAATTTTAGTCACTCAACATCACAACATTTGGACAGACGGTAACCGAGTCGATTTTTTTCTGTTCTTTCAAAATGTTACCGAGCCTGCTATATTTACAAGGCCCACCTTGTGCCGCCTTTTCTTTCACTGTCCAGGAAACAGATCTCAAATACAGAAAAATATATAACTAATACATTCAAAGTCCAGTTTCATCAAACGTCACTCCTGAATAATTTGTCCTCACTAAACTAACTTTAGGTTGTAGTTAAGACAACTTTATATGTCTTGTGCTCAGGGCAGACGAGTTGGAAATTGCGCCGGACGATTATGAGTTACGGCCGTTTTTAACTATTTTACAACTTAGATACCAAATTTTTCTTTTTTTCAGGTTGAAAAATGTTAAATTTTTGTTTTGTGAAAAAAAAAGAACAAATTTGGTATCTGAGTTGGAAAATACTTTAAAAAGAGCTGTAACTCGTAACCACCTGGCGCGACTTCCGACTATTTGCCCTGGGCGCAAGATATATTATTCTGGGGTGACTCAATATCAAAAGGCAGAAGATGTAATCGACAACTCCTGATTTTTCTCAAATGTTGAATCTGATCCTGAGGTACCGTTGTTTTTTCTGTTCCTCATGTGAAACAAACTTTTGTGAAGATAATACGGGGTGCATGAAAATGATATCCATATCAACAATCTCATATTGTTCCATATCATCAAAATAATTTAAATACAATGTAATAATGACATCACACAAACATCTGGGCAAGAGAATGAATCTTCTTGGGTAGAGTAATAGATTATTATTGTCATCTTTTTCTCTTTTTTTTTTCTTTTCTCCTTCTTCTTCGTCGATACATCCATGTACGATTTCTGCACAATATTTGAGGATGACTAACCTAGTGTCTGACTCGTTACCTGAGATTGAAATGGTTATTTTCGCACTTTTTCTTAAGACCTCAAAATTTCAAGATGTTCCAGGCCTGGATAAGATAAGATAAGATAAGACTACGTGGCCAGGTAAAATATGTCAGACATCAAAACAGGTTTCACCGACATAATCAGATTTCACTGACCTTGGGGTCACAGGGGTCAAAGTTTGAATGTGAAGATCTCCGCACACAAGAGTTGTAGAAAAATAATTTACTCATCACAGCACAGCAAAGCCCACCCATTCCTTTCCACATCCACTAACAACTTTGTGCATGACACATTTAACACCAGACTTATTTTATATTTTATTCAGTCAAATTTGCAATCATTGATCAAAATGTCACTGTACAACAATCAAGTAAGGTACATATACTTAGACTGTTGCAGATGGAGTACATTTACAATGGAAGTTTAACCTAAATCTTTGGGGAAAAGTGCAGTTAGAACCTTTTTTAATCTCAGATAATGATCTAGAACTGAACCTTTTTTAATCTCAGATAATGATCTAGAACTGGATATTTTTTAATCTCAGATAATGATCTAGAACTGGATATTTTGACTTTCCTTTCTAAAAGCAATCAATGATAAAACAAAACAAAAAATGCAGACCCCATAACTGTATACATCAACATATTGTAAAATTTCAAAACATCAAGAAATAAAACAGCAAATATTGTCAATGATAAAAACAGGGACGTGACTGCAGAGACTACTGAAGTGACAAAAACATGCAAAAACATTGTTTAAAAATAAACATTCGAAAGATCGCAGGTGAAGAAATACATGTTTCTATCTTCACTATCTGCGCTTTCAAGAACTTTGAAATGACATTTTCAGTCAAAATGACCACGTTGTTTGTCCCATTAACGAGATCACCTGGCGTAGGTTATCATCCAGGTAACACAATGGAACATAAATATTTCACTTATCCAGTATTTCACAGACGGTTTAAGTATAACACATTCCTTCAAACAAATTGTGACATTTAACTCCATTAATGCCAAGGCTACATAAACTTTTCCGCAGATTGTTCACTCTTGACAGGAATTACAGAGTGCATCAAACATGGAACATACAATTTAAATTTAAAAACTCAAAGAAATTGTTTTTATATAGGCTATCAGTATGCATTGCCTATAAGGCTGACCCTAAGGAAGTAAAGGAAGTGCATTTATTTACTACTGTAGCCTATGCACTGTTTGGTGGGTGGAGGAAGGGAGAAAGGAAAGGGAACCTTTTGCAGGCTATTATATACATGTGCATTAATAATACTTAGCATACCAGCAGCCTATATACACACAATTCCCCTGATCTGTCTAATAATCTACACACATTAGTGCAACTTAAATCATTTTGGCATCAACGCTATAGACAACCAGTTTAAACAATAACACAGCCACTCAATGAATCAATCAGACAAATAAGCAAACAAACAAACAAAAGCCACCAAACAGAGGAGGAAAAAAAGATTTAAATGAAATTCAAAGATGGAACTCAAATAAAAACAATGCAATGTAAATAAAAAGCTCCGATATGAAATCTCAAACATCAGAAAAAAAATGTGAACACAAGCATCCAGTAGATTGTTTTGCAAGCCGAAATTTAATCTCATTTTGAGCTGACAACCAATACTTGATTGATGTATCAAAAATTGTTTTGGTAGTTTGTCATTCATCAGCACCACTGTTTTGACCCAACTGGAAAATTATCATCCAATCCCTCTCTTTTTTTGAAAATTGTTGAAAAAAAAAACTGTTTCGAGTAAATTTTATATTGTCTTCTATCGCTGTGATTTTATATCGCTTAGTTGTTGACATGTACATACAGATAATTTTCATCAAAGGCGTAACTTGGAGATCCAAACATTTGTCACTTGCACTGACATTCTGGGGCCATTTGTCTGGATGGACAATATAATTTCCAGTGTCAAAATCGCAAAAAAAAAAAAAAAAAAAAATGCCTTGAGAAGTGAATAAAGTTTTGGTCTGTCTGGGTGAAAACAACTGGCAAGTTTACATTTTTTTTTTCCACGTTGTCAACATACACATCTGTGATCTCCTTCTGTTTAAAGATGGAAGAGAAGTTCAATGCACAATCACTATAAACTGGAAATCACAGCCGTGGTTCATTTGACAGCACTTGTCAAAGTCTTGGCTCATCAAGAGTTTAGTATTATGTCCCAAATCTGTGACTTTCGGGTAAAATGCGGGCCACTTATGCCGTTCCTGTTATGCACCCTCCCGAACCTATTGCACACTTGCCTAGGCATCTCTTTGTTTCCACTGCTTTGTCTGTAAATCCCCATCAAACCCTCACAGAGAATCTCTTCAAGCCTACAAAGATCAAGCATCTCATTAATTATCAAAGACAATGACTGCTGTTCCACTCAGACTGTTAATATTTCATTTTTGTTGGTTTTCGTAAGGCTGTGAGTCTCAAACCCTCCTACATTTTGCTTTGTGACCTCCAGGCTAAAAACTTGAGAACCCTTTGTATGAGAAAGACAAGATTAGCTTTTCCTTTACATTTAAAAAAAAAAAAAAAAAAAATTTAGGAAGGTCAATTTTATTTTGTTAATTTTTTTTTCTTTCAGAAAATTCCTGGACTCTGTGGTTGATTAAAAAACATATCACTGCCTAATGTATGACATATTTATGTCAATGATCTACAGCTAATACTAAAAGCTTCTTTTGCTTTAAATAATAACCACAGAAAAACTGATTTCTTCTTTACCTCTGTCTACAGGAAAGATAAAAAAGGTGGAATAGGACAGAAGAGAATGATGGAAGGCAGGAAGGAAGAAAGTACAGGAGGTATGAAGGGATGGATGGAAGTGAAGGAACATAGCTATGCACTGGAGCCTGTGCAAATGTTAAACATTAATCCTATATAGGATAACAAACTTGGAGACAGATGTAGGCAGACAATGCCTAATGCTATACACTGTGGACTAGCATTAAAATCATCATGACAATACTAGGTCAGCATACATGTATAGCTAACAGATGCATGGGTACTGTCTGATGGTAGGTGACTGTTACTACATGGACCGTTACAAAGTTGAAGATAGCAACTGTTGTCCTGCTTTTTACCCATCAATACTGCAAAACTGATTGAAGCTAAAAAAAAACAATAGTAGACTCATGCATCCCATAATGATACGTTAACAGACTGATAACACCGTGTTTTATCATCTCCTTTGCTTTGTATCTGCGGAGCAAAAATAAACCGGATTGAATTGCACCTACTGTCTGCAATAAAAAAGTGTCTAGTAAACAAACATCACAGAGGAAAAAATGACATCAGATGATAAATGCAGCAAGTTTTTGCAAAACTGACAACTTATGACATTGATGAATCTTCTATTCATTCTGAATGTTCAAAGATCCGGCCTATGAACGGCGACTCCACAATAAATTATCTGATTATCAATGGCTAAACTTTATGCCAGAGAGGCGAACACATGAAGGAGACAAAGGCAGATTGTCATATCTACAAAAATGCCAGATTGAGATCAACACTTCTGAAATGTTGACAGGAGTGGGTGAAACCAACAACATGACACTGAACAAAATGTTCTGTTGTTGTTTTCTTACCTGGCTTGAGCCTGTGATAGATTCCAATTTGAAAAGCTGGAAAAGGTGACAATGAAGCCACCAACGCTTACAACATAAAAAAAAAATTGCAATTTTTGCAGATATGACATTTTCCCTTTAACATCTTGACATGAGCAAAATATATTAATTATCAAAAATAATCATTGCTCATATAGACTAGTGACCTCAGCTATTGTACTGTTCTCTAATTATGTACAAACCATAACAAGACAGGTGTAAAGACTAGGCTTGTCCTAGAGGCTCAATGAGGTGTGACACGTTGTTGTCATGTCGTCACCAGATAAAACAAACTTGTGGTAAAATACCTCCTAAATACCACACAACATTTGTGACAATAAAAACAAAGGGGCAAAAATCCACAAGACAAATATAACAATCAAGATACAGATACAATAAATACAAGTTGATATGAGTGATTGAACAATCAGATTGTGACTCCAAGTATAAACTGTTCAGAGTTCAAGGGTGAAAGGCTAACAAACTGACCAACATTCAATGTTTCCACAGCATTCAGACAGTGAGACAAACACACACACTGAGCCAAACTCCAGTAACTCAAGGGAAACATTTCTGCCAGTCCAAGGTATAAAATCTCAAGCCTATTTGCCAGCCAACGTTTGGCAATATGAAGTTTCCAATGTGAAATTCATAGGATGATAATCTTGTTGTCATAAATGAATGAAACTTCTAACCAGTTGGCTGTGAACTGCCGTGATACAACTCTCTCTGAATCTTCTACAGTCTAAAAAAAAAATAACACAAACTTTCTTTTACAGATTGATTTCATTCTGTCTATGCCATTAGCTGAACTTCAGATATTCCCAAAATGAAGAAAATCCAACAAAAACATGAGAGATGCCAATGTACATTCTCTTCATGAAAAATGTCATTTACACAGATATCACTAAATAAAACTGGCTTGATTAAGATGATAAATGCGGCAAATGTATGCAAAACTGACATTTAAGGCATTAATGAATTTCCTGTTTAAAAATATGTAAGTTTCCCATAAATACTGTCAGAATGTGGACTGGCAAAAATCCACCTCACGCAGTCATTTTCAACACGTGACTGCTATGATTTGTACTTTGAGATTGGTCGTGTTGGCTCCTTTGTGACTATCACTCCCTAGCACTGGTAAAGGGTGCCCGATTAATGAAGTATTCCAAGGTTGGTCACATGACACTGTGATTTCTTTTCATACACTGACCTGCATACATGCTCTGCACATGACAGGCAGTTCTTGACAAATGTCAAGACACATCCACATCTTCTAAACAAACCCATATGTGAGCAACAGTTCCTCAGGTCATGTGACTGATCTGGAAATACCTCACTGCTGGACTCACAGCTCATATATATACAGTTCTTTGAACAAACAGAAACACAAACGCTATCCTTTCTCTCGCAGTATAAAGCCGTATCTGCTTTGGTGGGTAAGTGATTTCTTTTCAATATAACATCTGTACAATAACATGGTATCCATAACATGTATCCAGAAGAAACAATTCCCATCCAAACAGACATTTTCAGAAAATGCAGAAATATTCGGAGTAATTGCACTCGTCCAGCAGGCAGTGGCCAGGGAATCTCCTGGAAGTTATCAATGTGAAAACAGCATGGGTGAGCAACTCTTCACTTCACTTCACTTCATTGTGAAGTGCTTGCACGTCACTGTCACTCATCCAACTAAAACATCCTTTTGTTAATACCTTAGAACTTCTCACACCACTTCAAGGATGCCCCAGACTTGGTAGCCTTCATATATCAAAAATAAACTGCCTGTCAAAACAATGAGAACATGACTATCAATCATATTCAGAACGGAAAAGGTTTCATGTAATTACTGATAAATCTATATTGGGCCATGGCTCAGGCTCAAACTATGGGATGGAAAAGTGGTGTTCTCTATCAATGAGGCGCTTATCATTGCTTTTAATGACAAATACTTCTGATACTTGCAAATAAACTCAAGCAGGAAATACATGTCATGCCAATGTCTAAATGGAATAACTATTTGGATGTGCCTTAACAGTGTTAATCTAAAAGTGTGCAAAACCAAAATACATTCCCTTTTCTGATGACTGAATGACAATCATTAATTATCAGCACCATCTGTATCTGACCTCTGGATTCAAGTACTTTCATCTTCACAACCAAGAGAAACAATTTTCAGTGTTTTGTTTCTACAATCACAGGGCTAAAGATAAATCTATTTAGATCTAATTTTATCTATTGAAAAAAAAAAATGCTACCTGCCTCTTGTGCAATCATAATTTATAAGCATTACTTGCGCAAAAAAGATAACACATTTATCTCCCCTGAGGAACCGTGTGATTTGCGAGTTCCATCTCTGTGATGTGAACGGTCACTAAGAAATGCCTGTGCGATTGTATCAGTTTCTTTAATAATGAGAACGTGATGGCTCATTCACAGAACAAAACCTTCACTTATGCCATTCCTCAAACAGCAGACTCCAATGGCAAAAAACTCTGGTGTTGCACACTATGTAAAATATCAACACATTGCAATAATTAACATCCTGCTAAATACAAAAAAAATGACTCCTGATTGCCCACTCTTGATTAAATATGGATCACCAGAACTCAAAAGTTGCTACACCATTCTCTTTTGCAACATCTAATATACATGCACATGTAATAAGAAGCAAAAGTCTGACTGGCGACTAGTTCAAGTAAAAATTCAAAATACGCTGAAGAACTGATTGTCTGTAACAGATAAAACAGACTGTGAACTGCGCTAAAAAACTGGGGTAAGGATAAGGACAAAGAGTCTCAGGACACAAAGGATCAGTACAAACACTTCTGTAATCTGTAAACATACAAGGTTCATCCTTCCATTAAAAGTGTTTGCTTTGAATCCCAACACAATGCCTTTTAAATGCCTGATCAGGAACAAAAAAAAAAAAAATTCTTTTTAAAAAAGAGGTTGTTATTAACGAAAACAAAAAAAAAAAAAAAGGGGAGACTACTTTTTTGACACATCTAGAGTAGGGGACTCTAAAACATATAGAAAACAATTTGACTGCAAATAATGTCTGACTTAACTCCTTATCTCACAGGACAATAGTCCATTGTCTGACATTAAATTAGGCATATTAAAAGAAAATATAGTGAACACAGAGAATAAATCTGCATTACGACAAACAAAGTACGAATTTGCCATTGATATATACAAATTCCATTCAGCACTCAGCTGGTGTGACTCTTGATTAAAAAAAAAGAAAATAAACAATATCTGTTGGAGCACCAACCCCAAGACTAAGTTTATGATGTTCAAAAATAAATTTATAAAATTAGGAAATGCAAAATATGAATAATTCTCATTAATGTTTTGCTGAAATATTGCACAAGTAAGGGGGGAATAACCAGGGTTGAACTTGGGCAGAAAAGGTAACTAGGTCAATCTCTAGACCAGAGGCTGGTTTTGATCCAATCACAGCACAACCTGGCACCATGCATGTGACTGATTGTAGGTCACTTAACCACTTAGAGGTTACACTTTTATCATGTGACAGCTCATGTCCGTGGATCAAATTCACTTTGAGTCCAAGCAAATGTCCCACCAACTCACCAACACATGCATAATCGACACTCACAACTTCACGACTTCCCCGTCATAACACAACTGACTAAACCATTTTGGAGAGATTCTGAGTTTCCAAGGCTGTGCCACGTATGTGGGCCACATATGAATAGTAAGCAAATCCCAAAGTTCATCTCCAACAGGAAATAGGCAAAAGGAGGATTTGTCTCGTAACCAGTCAAAATGAGACGTATGTCAATTTTTCACCATATGGGGTTTTTGGTATCATGCGAAAACTTATTTCATACCCTTTGAAATGTGAAAAAAGTTCTGAGTTAGCTTTATCCTAGACAGAGATACTGCAGTTTAAAGAGGCAAGGAGGGACCCCAGCAATGACCGGAATTCCGAGAAAATCGAGCTTAAATGAACGGTGGAACGTATAAATTTACATACCTACCTCCCAAAACCCTATTTTAATGAAGTAATATTTATAAATCGAGGGTAAGACCGACACTTGTCTTGTTCAGAAATGAACACTTTCGATTTCTGCAATAAAAAAAAAATCGATGTCTGACCCCCTCATCACATTCAAAGTCAGATTCTCGGTTCTAGCCCAGCGACTTACATCTCATTTCGACTGGCCGTGAGACATTTTATTTCCTTTGCTAAAATAACACCGGAGACCCTGGCAAAATAGGCCTGCCAAGTGCTCTCAAAACCATTCAAAATGACTTGGTCAACTGTACTATGATGGTGACATCTAGCCTTCTCTGAAGTTGATGACCTTTATTCTAACTCTGAATGGGATAACTAATACTGATATCTCTAACTGAAACAATCTTCACGGGACAGAGATCAGGGAGACATTTTCTACATCCCATATGGACAATACAGAATTCACAACTGATTTCCTTCCTCACAAATTAATATGCATTCCTTAACTAATGAATTGGAAGTTATTTCTGCATTAAAACACACATACACTGGATCTATGTATTCTTTGCGAAATTCTATAACATCTCAACATATTCAGCTCACTCTACATATAAATTCAATATTCTGTGCCAGCCATCTGTAGCATTCACACTAATTTGTCCCAAACTAGGCCAATGTTTGGAAGAAAAAAATATGAAATAAACTTCAGTAATCAATTTCATTTACCCTTCACATCTATAGTTCTATGTGCACAATTTTAAAATCTTATGATTTGGGAAATGAATTGACAACTGTAAGCATAATGACACTCAGTGATATATCATTGATCTTGTAATTCTCTAAGCAACTTGCCATCTCACTATATGTTATATTGAAATAGATTTCCATAGGATGAATGCAATACTATCAGTATGGTGTGATCTGTATGCATTGGGCAAATCTCTGAAATAAAAACTTTAATGTTTTCATCGTAAAATGAAGCTTGTGACTACATTGTATATCCTATCACGATGAAATGCAACACATTCTTCATGGATAGAACATTTTGCAATCCATGATCTGAGATCTTAAAGATAAATCATATTACAATGAAAAGTAAATCATCCGTGGCACAGGAGACCTGATGTAATAAGCTGGAGCCAATTATGTCAGACACCATTATTAAGAAATAAATATCCCTGTATGTATTCTGGCCTGATAGAATTTCTGTAATTTGTCTAAAAAAAACATGTAACCAGATGTTGTGCCACGTAGCCTAATAGATAGGAAAAATTAGCATCTGACAGTCAGATGCTCCGAAACGTACACAGACCTACTGTCAGGAGAACTAGCTCAGAATACGACAACATGTGAGGGAATCTGGCTAGTAAGACAAGGTCCACTTAAAAAAAAAATACTGGGACTCCGTGTCAGAAGTTTCATTAAAAAAAAAAAAGAATGATTATTGTGACAACCCTGTGACTTTATGAAGATGACAACCCGTAGTGACGGCATGACAGGTAACAAACTGACAGGTCCCAGCCAGGCAACATCCAAGGGTGAAACAAAGACATTTACACATATGGGAATGTTAACTGAGGTCTGACTTCATAGGAAATTCCTTACTGAATCACTGCATCTCAGCAAAGTATTTCTAAGGGAAAAAAAAAAAAAAAGAAAAATCTTATGACCTTTCAGGATTTTTTCCAAGTGAAAAACAAATTTCAGGGGTAAATTTTGCAAATAATGGGCCTTGAACCACCAAGTTTTACTGCTCCCAACAAACTCACATCACAGAATTTCACTTTCTTTGAGACACTGTAATAGGGCACTCCTGCAGATATCAAGATGACCATCTAGCTCTAACTCTTGTTACCTGTAAATTTTCTGATTTTGCCCGAATTAATTCCATTCATAGATTTGTTAAGTTCGGATCTGTATCAATATAGCATTAACAAAAACACAAATCTACCACTTTTTCAAGCAACTTCCACTAGTTTCTTTGCTTTTCCCATTGTAGAGCATATTAGTTTTGAAGTTGTTCCATTTACGGCCATATAGCATGGAGTTTTTGAGGCTAACCGTACGCCAACTCAACGACGACTGAGTTGTCACTTCGGCGGCCACGCCCTAACTTAACAAAGACTGAGTCGTCACTTCAGGTAATAAGAGTTAAACTCCAAATGTCTTGCTGCCAGTCAGAATAAGTCGCTCGTCGCTGGACTTGGACAGAGGAATCAAGGGCGGAATTTGACAAAGATGGTCTGATATCAATGTTTTTGTATTACAGAAACTGAAAGAACATTCATCTTTGAACAGAAAATATTATTCTAACGGACAAATTATAAGGCTATCAGGACTTTTGTGGAGAGCACGAACAGATTGACGTGCTAAACTGTTCATAGTCAAGTTAGCTCAAAACATTTTTCACCCCATGAAAGTATATGGATTAAGATTTGATGTGACAGTAACCAAGAATTCCATTTGGTGGGAAACTGACATTGCGACTCACTTTGACTGGCTGCCAAACAACTCTGGTCTACTGACTATTTCTGCTGTGCGGAGAAGCTTGACGGAACCATCACTTGTACTGCTCTTCTTTGTCTCTCATCAACTCAAGATTTGTTAATTAAGATTGAGTATCATTTTTCTAAATCACTTCACAATGTGGAAATTAGCATTCGAAGAGTTTCCTTGGGGCTGCTGGAATTAAATAAGTGTGCAGAGACACAGTGATCCTTGGTGGGAGCTAAGGAGGTTGAGAAGTGAGAAAAATTCATTCTCAGTGTAAAGAGAAATACACTTGGCTAAATACTCTTACCATCACTGTGCACTGACCATAGCAATGATACCAATCTGTCTAGGAAGAAATCATTACCAGAGACAAAATTATTCTCTTCCTCATTTTCGACATACAATACAAAGTTTCTACATAAAAGAGGTAAATTCTATACACTGGAGGTATTTTCTTTACAAATTCTGTTGTTGTCTCTCCTTCCCCCCCAATCCCCCCACTCTAGTTTTCCTTGCTCTGCTACTTCCTAACACTTGGAGGTATCATTAATGAGTTTTTGTGTGACCATTTTTCATGCCTCGGACAGGTTTCTCCACCCCATCTTTGTGGTTGGTGGATGTGTTGTCCTTCAGCAGGAAGCTGCGTGGGTGCAAACCTTTCATTGGCTCACTCTCCCCATTCGTCTCCGCCGCACTTTGGCTGACGTCCTTGCTCAGGGATTTATGGCCTCCCTCGTTACTCCCCTCAGTTCCCGGCACCAGCTTGCCGTTCACGATATGCTGGACAGCGATGGCTTTGTCCGGGTGACCAGAACTGTTGTTGAGCTTGCACGAGCACGAAGAGTTACAACGGCAGCGGCAGCCATTGTGCAGACTGTCCCCACAACAGCAACAGCTAAGGCCACCCCGGCCGCTGGAATCCGAATTTCGCTTCCGGATGAACAAAAAGCTATTGGACTCAACACATCCACTGTCGGTTAGATTTTCACTGGGGATGCTTTTCACGAGGGAGGTATCAATACTCCTGTGGGAGGAGCCACATGACGTGTTGTTTGGGCAGGAATATTCGGACTCACAAGTAAAGACATGTGTGAAGTAGGCCTCATCCGGAAGGTTATCACAAGGCAAAATGTTGAAGGCCCGGGCAAGGACCACAAAGAGTTTACCCAACGTTGGAATCAGGATCAGCTGATGGCAGATAGCAAAGAGGCGGTAGAACCTGCCATGGAAGGGGTCGGACACAGCCGGACATAGCATGTTGTTTAAGTTAACCTGGGAGACCTGACGAGGGGAAAAAATTACAAAATATTAAACAGGATCAAACATGTCAAAGCAACAAAGAATATATACAAGAACTATTAGTGAAAAGGTTTAAAATGCAGGTGAGAAACATTTCTGTCATGACAAAAGACTTCATGTCCAGGGTGACCATATTTTGACGGTGCAAAAGAACATCCGAGATCAATGAAACCTAGTAACTGCTTGCATAAACTCCATTTGTCCTTCCATATACTCCATTTTTCTAACTTTCCTGGTGCAAATAAGTTTCACTTAATGACAGACTCTTGTATGACAACAGGCATAGCTTCTTTTATTGGCTGTTGCTTTTTCAAAGATAAGACTCACTTTCTTACCACAAATTTGGTATAGCAATGGGTTCAAGAATCATTTTGTAGCAGTCACTGAATGCATATAGTATAATGGTGCTAACTTGATAATGATTCATGGATAAATGGATGGATGGATGGATGGCTGGATGGATGGATGGATGAATGAATGAATGGATGGATGGATGGATGGATGGATGGATGGGTGGGTGGGTGAATGAATGGATGGATGGATAAACGAATGGGTGGCTGGTTAGATAGATTAATGGATGGGTGGATGGATGATGGATAGATGATGGATGGATGGATAGAAGAATGATGGATGGTTGGATGGGTGGATGGACGGATAAATGGATGAATGGACAGGCTGGATTAATGGAAGGGTGGCTGACTGGCTGGCTGGCTGGATGGATGATGGGTGGATGGATGGATGGTGGGATGGGTGGATGGATGGATGAAAGGATGGATGGATGGGTGAATGGACAAATGGATGAATGATGAATGGATGGTTGATAAATAAATGGATGGATGGGTGGATGAATGGACGGATAAATGGCCAGGTGGCTGGATGGATGGATGGATAATGGATGGGTGGATGGATGGATGGGTGGGTGGGTGGATGGATGGATAAATGAATGAGTGGCTGGTTGGATGGATGAATGGATGGATGGATGGATGGACTAAGTTCAAGTGGCGGAACTGCCTGAAGACCAGTCCCAATACCTACATAAGCCAGCAGCTGCAAAGGCAGGAAGTGGTATAAAAAGAGAAATCCAAAGGACACCATGGCCCAGCTAAAGTCCCCCAGAGGCTCTGGTATAAATGGATCTACATCAGGAAGCAAACAACAGAGATAAAGATATATGCACAGTGTAAACTTCACTACCAGGCAGCTCTAGCTACTAACACAAAGCTGGCAGATACACCTCACCACCTCAGTTCTTTGTCGCTCTATCTCCACTTATGGACTATATATATATATATATATATATGCCTCGCGGTCAGTCAAAATGAGATGTAAGTCACTGGGCTAAAACCGAGAAATCCGGTTTTGAATGTGATGAGGGAGGTCAGATATCGAATTTTTTTTATTGCAGAAATCGAAAGTGCATTCATTTCTGAACAAGACA
>JBCEWB010044498.1:0-13638 GCA_039654565.1 Peronia peronii | reverse complement strand
AGGACGGGGCCTGAGATCAAAATGACATCACAGTGAGATGCCCCGTTTGCGGAAGCCCAACCAAGCGCCTTTTTTGACAGGCCGTTTGTGTGTGTGGTGTTAGATGGGCAGGCGGGAAGCAACACGGCCGTTTTGCTGAGGAAATGAGAGATCGAAAGAGATGAAATAGTTACAATCGATCTTTATGGTATCCATTTTAAAAAAAAAGAAACAGAGGGAGTGGATGAGTGAGTTGGGAGAGAAAAAGGGGAGGGGGGGGGGTTAGCTTCCCATTTGCATAAAATTCAGCAAAAGCTATCTGGCGAGAGATCTACCTCAGTGTAGATTTGGTCTTTTATTACAGTTTTAATAGCTGTAACACCCGAACACATGAATATAATTTTCTTTCCATGACGTTCTGATTCTGTGAGCTCAATGGGTTGGAAAAATCATGTAGTTTCTAGCCTGGCTCGGTCCAATATTATTGCTGCCATGTCCAGTGGTGGCGTGAGCAAAGAAGAGGGGTAGGGAAGAGGGCGGCCTATCTCCAGTGCACTAAGAATGGATTCGTTTGTGTTTTTGTTTGTTTGTTTTCATTAATTTTAATTTCTAATGTGCATCAATACACTCTCTTCAGTACTCCATATTAGGAAACGCGACCACGCTGTCCCTCTACCCTCCCCTATCGTGATGACCCAAACGATGGCTTTATCAAGTGAAAAGAAACAGTTGAGCAAGAAGTACGAATAAAAGGATGATGTATTGGGTGTGATGTGCACCACAAAATAACAAATACTGGAGTATGTAATTTATTTACTCTGCCATGGAATAGTTTAATAAAATCTTCACAAGTTTTCGAGCAGCTTCCCATACTGCATATGTCAAAAAGGATAGCATCTGGCAAAATTCATGAGGACACGAATAATGACTACAGGCCGTCGTAATGAAAGAACAGATACAGGATTAAAGACCCACTAGCATAAAATCTGCAAGAAGTTGGCATGATAATCGTGAGCAAATTGCGATTTCCATGCCTTCTCTCTAACAGCAGTGCTGTCTTGCACTTCTGCTCTAAAAAAAGTCCAGTATGACCCAACAAAATGTCAGTCAAATGAATCGATCAATTTGTGGCTTACTGCACTTCGTGTAGCTTGACGCATGTTATTCTAATGTGTAGTCCTACGCGCGTGCTTTCGTTGTGAGGTGTATGCATTTCCCTAACTCGCGGGTTGGACATGCTATGCTGCAAAAAAAAGGATTTTATTGATATCTGGCAACACTTGTTTATGACTTATAATAAGAAAAGGCGACCTGTGAACGAGAATGGTGCAAAAGAGCTCTGTAATGCTGGGAGTCAATCCGATTCACTCCTCCAATGCCAGTGCTGGACCGTTTACTAGATTCATGATAGATCTAATGACTAAGAGACTACCAAATTGCCGTCATTAGAAAATAATAATAAAAGTAAAGGCCAAATTTCACGGATACTACGCCCTTGCAACCCTTGCATGGATACACACACAAAAGTCACCGAGAACTCGGTACTGTATTTCGGTATTTACTTCGCTTTTCAACCTCCTGCGGGAAGTTATCTCACCTGTACTGTTAATGAGCATCAGTTATATAAATATAAAATGCCCTCTGTGCCTCTATATCGTTGCGCTCCAGTGCACATGGAATGAAAAAAAGGGACATGGTAAGGTGAGAGAGCGAGAGAGAGAGAGAGAGGGGGGAGAGAATTAAAATAAATTAAAGTTGCAGACAGCTTTCCTTTTACCCTAGCAACAAGCTACATGTAGAATATGGCAATAAACATAATTATCACTGGAAGAGAGAGAGTTCACAGTTCACTGAAAGTGAGAACGCTCCAACAGGTCGTCTTCGATGGTATGTTGCTGTTTGGGTTTTCCACCTCTTCCCATCTTATTTTCTGTGGGCCTAAATGTAATCTATACATATCTCGATGTACACAGCTACTGGGGTAGCCTAGCCTGTTAGACTATGGAAAATATAAACAGTGGGCAGTATTACGTCAATCATAGTAATTGCAAAGTTAACGCTCATAGGCCTCTTACCGACTGCAATGCAACAAGCAAAAAAGAAATTAATGCATAGAAAATGACAGTGACTTACCATGTAGAATGCAGTATTATCATCATTATCATAGGGACCACAAGGTCATCCGAACCGATTGACCAGCGCCTCCTGAACACTACTATACCTGGCATGATTACGATTAGCCGTTGCCGTAACCCAATAACGTGGATAAACAAAGAGGTCAAAGCTCCTGCTGATGAACTGTTACAAATCTTCAAGTCGACATTATGTTCCCCATTTTGGAAAAAAAAAACACTGCGACTGAACTGAACTTCACACCACAACACCGATTGCTAAATCACTTCCAAGAAAGAGACTAGCGCGAGCCAGGTGGATTTCAAAAACAAGGAAAGCCCGTGTTTAATGTTGCGAAGTGAGCAACAGCCACTACGCAACTAGGCTAACAACTCACGCACACATCAACTTAATGTAACACACATTCTTATCACATTTTCCAATAATCCAGAAAAAGGAACAAAGAACACATCCACAAGGACTGGCTTTTGCATTTCAGACCGATTTGAACACAACATAGTTCACGGAAATTGAGAACGCTCCAACAGGTCGTCTTCGATGGTGTGTTGCTGTTTGGGTTTTCCACCTCTCCCCAGTTGTCTTCTATTTGCTAGCAGTGGATTCTCCGCCTCGTTGACTTCAACGCGCGGTGAACAACCACTTTGGGGCTTCGACCTGTTCATTGGTTCCTTCAGCGTGGAGATTATTCTGCTACATTGATTGGCTGATATATTAAGAATGTACATCTAGGTCAAAGTACCAAAGGGGCAGAACTAGAATCATTAATTTTTCTTCACTTGTTTAACTGTTTGTGTCCCTTTCATGAAAAACCGGAAGTGTCGCTCTTTTGTAGTAAAAGTTATTTGCATCTCATCATTCTGTTGAATTTTGACCAATGGACGTCGAGTTTTTCATTATACAGGAAATTCAAACATTTACTGTTTCCAGTAGCTGTCCAATATGGAGGTAAGTTCCTCATCGGCGATCAACACTAGATCCAGATCTTTTTGAGATATAATGTGTTATAGATTCGGATAAAAATGGAGTAAAAAAAAGTACATAGATCTACATGTCTTGGGGGCGTTACAGCAGTAGGATTGAGCGGCTACTCCTCGATGAAAACTAACATCGCTAGATCTTGATAAAATAGATCTAGTAAGATTCTATCATTATCAAGAGTATATACTCGAGAACCTGTTGGCTTACAAGTAAAGTCTAGATAAATCAGTCTAGATCTAGACTAGTTAGAATCTAGATCTTATATTCCCTGATTCTTTAATCTTTATCATCATTAGATCCATTAGATGCTAAAAGTACAAAAGAAGCGAGTCAGCACAGAAATGACAGATCATATTTAGTCTAGATCTAGAGTCTAGATCTAGTTAGATTTCATTCGTTTTGTTGCTGTTATTGTTGTTATTCTTACAGAGAAAACCATTGGCCACTCGTAGCAATATTAGCAAGCTGCCTTTACCCGGCTCAAGACTGAAACGACCACGAAGTCCTGACAGTAATGAGGTCAGTCATTGCTAATTTTTTTGACTCAAGTTGTCAATTCAAGCCCTTGTCTCACCTCGTTTCAATTTGGATAATTAGACTTAAAAACATGAAAGACCAGTTCTGAAAGGGCAGATTGGCTGGGAGACTGAGCATTTGCTTGAAATAACTGCAAAGCTTAGGTTTCCTGAATCTTTCTATTCCGAAGCTTCCATCAGTACTGATGACAGATTTTTTAATGTTTTTGATGACATTGCATTTAACCAAAGAAGCAACAAAAATCAAAGACTTCCCCATTGTTTTGATTTTTTTTTTATATCATTATATACCCTCATAGAATTACAACATTCAAATATGGCTATTCCTTCTGATTCCATCATGCAGAGCAGACTATCAGGCATAATCAGTATCCTTCTTACATCTGTACAGGAAACAGCTGGCAAAAAGTCACGGATTGACATCGATGGACTTAACACAACCACCCGTTCCCTCTCCTCATCATCACTGTCATCTGTGTCATCCAACACTTCAAAAACAGGTGCAGCAACATTGCGAAAGACTGGCTCGTCAACAAGTGTTGTCAGAAAGCCAGGTGCAGGACCTGTCACAAGTCGAAACCTGCAGTCAGCAGTGGCACCTAGGAATGTCAAGCCACAGCCAAGACCTGTACCCAACACAATTGCAAGGCCAAGTAGTAAGAGTCCAATTCCTTATCTATTTCAACCTTGGGAATGACAGAGAGTGAAGCTTTTGTCAATTAGAATTAAACAAAAAACATTTTAATTTATTTCCTTAATGTTCTTCATCAACACTATCCAAATTCACCAACACTAAAAAGGAACAATGTTCTTTTTTCTCATTATGAATGATTTCACTTGTTTAGTATTTTCTCTGTTTTATTCTTTCATAGTGCAAAGTACATATTGTTTTTCTCTTTTTTTTTCCATATATGTTTAATTTTTTCCATGTGCATACATGGTTCCTGCGGACATATTTCCTGCTAGCTGCAGTAGTATTGCTGTCTTAAAACAATCGCAATTTAGGCGTTATTTTTATTTTAGAAAGTTATTTTTACATGCACCATCATCCATGTATTTTGGAAAGAACAGAGTGTAAATTTTTTTTAATAAGTATGTTAATTATAAAAATCACAGGTCAAACATGCTTTTTCTTTTTCTTCTTTTTAAATTTTTATTTTCTTTTTTATTCCTATAATTACTGTTTTTGAAATCTGTAGAGCCGGCTTCTCGACCTGGAGGGACAAGACCCATCGCCCCAGTGAATACTGCACTGAATTCAACAATTGTCAGTACAGGTAGGACCCATTATGCTCAAAATATTTAATCATAGGATTTTCTTGATGGACTTCCTGGGCTGTATACATTGTATTTATGCTAAATTTTGAGTTACCTATAGGGTAGGCAAAAATGTTTCATGGTACTTTCTATTTCAGTAAAATACTTGCAATTTGTGAAAAATTCCTTTAGATTTTTAATCGGTTCACTTTTGACTGAACTTCTTTTGACAAAGCATGACCACTTGATACAATAAATAGATACTGATTTTGTTGAATCAGATTAACTGTGAAAGTGTGTGCGTAATTTTGATCATGTAAAAGTATGTAGTTTGGAGTGCTTTTATATGTTTGACCAATTTAAGCTATCAAATCATCATTGTAGACATTCTTTTTCTTACTTAAGGTGGTCCCAAGAAGAGACCTGCATGGGACTTGAAAGGCAGGTTGCAAGATATGGAGTTTTCTCTGCAACGCCAAGTTAAAGATAGCACGACACTCCAGGTGATCTTTTCAAAATTCTTATTCTAACACAAATTCTTCTTCTTATTTTTTCCATTTTAAATAACGACATTGATTGTTGATGGGCACTAAAGAAATTTTAAACTCTGAATGCTTATACAGGCAAGACTATTGTCCACAGACTTCCGATAGATGCAGTTGTTGGTTTATTTTTAGGAATAATAATAAAACTGAAAGAGAGATTTACATAGTGCTTATCTCTGTATATGTACAGTGTACAAACTCGAACAGGGCTGTCAGAATTCTGTGGATTCGCAGAAATCTGTGGTTCGCGGCGGCAGTTCCAGTGTCGTTGTCGGCATTGAAGCTGGCTGTGGTTTTTTAAATCTCCAGTAAATTAGATCTAGTATTAGTAAATTTACAGTAGTTTCTCTGCTAACAAATATCCAACATGGAACCGTAACTGGAGTAGGATTATGTGCATATAGAACTATTGTCAGACTGGATTTATGTTGACCCAGACGAAAATAACGAAATCATAGGGCTACGTGATGTTAGATTTCTCTTTTGGTATGTAAGAGAAATGCAAACCTGGCAGCTCGGCCCAGAGAGGTCCCTTTCTACGTTCACAAACACGTTTTGAATCTCATCATGTTGTCTACATAGCTGATGGAAAGGGGTGGAAGATTGGTGGATTTTATAAATGTTATTAGTAATTACAGTTTAGAGTGTTTTCAAAAACTTGTTTTAAAGAGCGCTTCTCCTAATTATTCTGTGGGGGGGGCAAGTTCTGTTCATTTGACAGTGTTTGAGGCCAATATATCAAGATCTAATTTTGGATTTTCCTTCATGATTAGACATCTAGATCTAGATCTATAAGGTCTCAGTGTGGCCTGTCGGTGTGATCGTTTAAATGGTTTGGTGCTTCTACATCAACTAGATCAATGCTATTGCTCGTCACTACTCTATTAGACTACAATTAAGATCTAGATCTAGCCTACTTGTACTCTATTAGGTGCACTTGTCTTGTGGGACTACCATTCTGCCAATTAGTATTATTCATCATTGACAATTAGTCTTGATTAGAATTTCTTTTATTGTTTTTCAGTATGACAAAGTATTCAATTTTCTTTTATATGTGATTATGTTTTGTGAGGTGAAATGTGAGTTGTACGTATTATTTCGTATGCCAGCCAACTAAGTTCAGGAGTTGGCTCAATTTTGCACAGACAGCCCTGCTTTAAGTGCTTTACAACCTATATTACACCGATAGATCCAATGGAGACACTCACAGATGTTCTCAGCCTCCTGGGAGACATACAAGACTGTGACAACTGCCTGTTAGGCACTCTAGACATTACAAGTCTAAAAATATCTTTCTCTATCCAGATTTGGGTACCCATTTTGTCCTGGGTTGAGTCTGGAAATGTGTGTAAATTGTCTTTTCCAAGGACAAATGTTGGGACCAGTCAGGAGTCAACCGAGGACTTGAGATCCTGGGTCTGATGATCCAGTCACTAGGCCATCAACACCACTGCAATTTACTGCAAATTACATGTGTATCCCATTTGTATTGCTTTGTAGCAAGAGAAGTTTATAAATTTAAGAAGAAATATTGTATTAATCAAATCTGCTTTAATTTCTTGCAATAAAATTGCAAGTGTCTTCTCAGTCAAGACACCTATGCTTTCACAATCAAGACAATGACCTGTACCTTACTTGGGGATGATATCAACTGAAATTTAATGATTTTTTGCAATAATATTGATGTGGCATGCTCTTGTAATGTTACAGTTGAGGTCTGATATATTTTTAATTATGTCAAAGCATCAAGAAATTCAAGAAATGTGAATTTGAAATTCCATTAAATGTTTCCCATATGTTTTAATGATAATTGCTATATTTGTCTCTGATCACTAGACCCAGCTGTCAGAATACAATGACCGCATTGCACAGCTGGAATCACAAAACCAGAAGTTATGTGGAGATGTTGTGGAAAAGGAAATGGCCAGTGAATCCGCACTGAATGAGATTCAAAATCTGAAGAGAAAATTGAGGTATTATGATGGTTTAATTATGATGGTTTAAGTACATATCATCATCATCAACCTACTTATCCAGGATATAGGCATGAACCAAAGACCTCTAATCAATTTGATCCTCTTACAGTCTTACCATTTCAATCTTTCTTTTTTGCATTATTATCCAACCATTCCTCCCACAACATCTGTGGCATACTGTCAGCTCTCTTCGCCATGGACTCCATCTTCGAATAGTGTTAGAGGTGCTACAATGTAACTTTCTTATCCTATCCAGAGCTATCACCTCTAGCTGGTGTCTTTTTCAGATAGATATTTCAATGATTCTCAGCCATAGCTCTTCACTCTGTCTTTTTTTTCTTGCCATTGTCTTCTTTCCCCTTAATGGAGAAGGCACAAAAATGGATAATGACTGATCATTGAACAGGCTATATACATCCTTCACATAAAGCTCACTGTTTTAAACATGCACAGAACTGAAGTTTCCATGAATATCTGGGATTCAAATGTACCTTTCCATCTTTTAGCCAAGCAGAGCAAGACTTTGAAGAGACCAAGAAGAAACTATTGAGACAGATAGAAGACACGGAGTTTAAGAAATCATCTCTTGAGCGACAGAAAGCAAGTTTAGAGGGTGAATTGAATGCTTCTATGAAAGAAGTGTCAGGGCTGAAGATAACAGTAGCTGAACTAACATCATCACAAGCTGCTCTCAGAGGAGAGCTGGACAATACCAAGGTATTTGAATACAAGGACTGTCTGGAAAGTAATAAGAAAATAGCCATAACTTTAAGACTAATCAATATTTTTAAAATCTGTAAACAGTGTTCAACAGAAAAATCAGCTTCAGTGTTGAACGCATTCTTTCATTATGTCAAATTAAACATGGCGGCCCCCATTACAGAATGGGTTGTGCGATTTTTGCATGCAAAAGGGAAAAATTTTTTGGCAAAATCCACAGTGAAATTGTTAGCACATATGGCAAGAACACAATGAACAAAAGTCAAGTATGTCTTTGGTTACTTTGTTCAAGGCAGGCTGTACGAGCCTGGAAGACGAATCTCGCTCTGGGTGCCCACGATCTTCAAGACTGCACAAAACGTCCTTTCAAGAAGATTGAAAGTTCAAGACATTTCTCCAGTTCTTTAAATTTCAAAGAGCATTGTTCATAAAATTATCTATGAGGACTTGTGTTATCAGGAAGTTTCGGCTAGATGGGTTCCAAAATAGCAGAGAGAGGATTATAAGCTGCTGAGAGTCAGTGTTTCACAGAATCTTCTGGATCGGTACAGACGAAGTGGTGGTGGTGTTGAGAATCTTTTAGCTGAAATGGGAGCTCATGAGAACTTTCATCGAAATCATGAAGGATTTCTCGAACTGGTGATGAGACGTGAGTGCACCATGCAACGCCAGAAACAAAATGGGATTCCTGGAAGCATTCACCATCTCCACCCACTAAAAAATTTCAAGGTTTAGCATTCAGCCAAAAAAATTTATGGCAACCGTGTTTTGAGATGCTAGAGGTGTTCTCTTGTTAGGCATTTTGCCTCATGGACAATGCATTAACCGAAGAAGTGCTAGCCCCTCCGGCCCATACAACCTCACCATGACCTGCCACATCAGTTGGTGCAAAGCCACTGTCTCCCCCAAACCTAGTGGCACGGGATGTCACCACCAATAACTCCTGGCAGTACAGGGCGACCCGCTCTTGTCAGCTCATCCTGGGACCAACACTAGCCCAGCCCCAGGAAGCACAGTTGCTGCCATGTGAAGGAAAGAGTCGGAGCTAAGCTATCGATGGAGAACCCATCAACTCTGGTCAAATATAATAGCTTAGAACAGAATTCTTGCTGTTCGTACACATTTACACAGGCGATACCTCGGATAGCCCCGAGAGACTGCCCGCAGAGTCACCTGAAGCAGCCATTAGATCACTTGTATTATTTCTTTGTAGTCACTGCTACACCTTCATCGTTTGCCACCTGATCTAACAAGAATAATCTAAGTCCACGTGATCACAGGGATGGTAGCTTGTAGTTTGCGCTAAGATTCTATAATGTGAATGTAAATACACCCATATGTGAAGTGGTTTGGCCCAAGCAGTTAATCAGGTTACGAACAAATCTGTAATGGGAATGGTCTGTGTGATGAGGGGTGATAAAATTGACATCCATATGAAATTGGCATGTCTTTATGAATGCAATCCCTTCTCCTACCATTGGCTCAATGTAAATATTATAACGTGAAGAAAGGGTGGATTTAGGGGAGGGATTATTTAGAGGAAGGCATTAGTCAGTAAGGTGGGCAATCTGGGCCTGCATTGTGTCACTCCGAAACCTAGGCGGAGTCTCCATAGTCAAAACAAACACCCTGAGGCTATGCACTGGCGCCAACGATCCAGATTGACAAGCTCGGCAAAGCACGCCGCAGGGTGTTGTAGCCCCTAGGCTGGGTCGCAGTTCTAGAATTAAGACTGCTCGTTATTGTGAAACTCACTTGACCAGTGAGAGAAGCTGTGCGTCGCAAAAGACTGCGAAATCTGAGCAAGGGCATCATTCTTGAGCACGAGAAGGCAATGCCCCACAATGCTAAATTGACAAGAGATTGGCTCCATTGCTATGGATTGGAGATTTTACCATACCCACCCAACTGTCGCGACATGGCTCCAACATATTATCACCTGTTCAGGCCCTTGAAATGCCATCTTGAAGGACAAAAGTTTGGCTGTGATGAAGACATGCGAGATTGGTTTCTACTGCTTGACACATTTTTTCAGGGAAGGTATCGATTCTCTGGGTTAATGTTGGTAAAATATGTCAGTCTCTATGGAGATTACATTGAAAAGTAGCCAAAGAGAAACAGTAATTCTTGTTTGATTTTCAGTTAGATTCCAACAGAAATTTTTACTTTATGTTAATTTTTTCATTTCTTTCCAGACAGCCTTCGTACAATTACACACCTGTCTATTCTTCGACGTTACACGGGATCCTCTCACATTTTGACTATCTCGCCCTCCCGCTCCATGATCATAAATTCCTGCTTTCGGACGACATTTTATACTATTTTTCTTTCCATTTCATTTTCTGATGTCATTCAAAATGCCAAAGAGTATTATCTTTGCATTGTCTTCACCCACAGTGCAGAAAGAAAATTGCGCTTTCTCATGCGGTGCTATGAACAGTGGTCCTGCCTGCTACTGTTGCCAAGGCCTCTGTCTGTAGGCTAGTAGTACATGATGTAGATCAGTCCATACATGTAGTGTTATGTGTTATACCTCACTTGTACTGTCCTCACGCTAAGTAGTCGTTCACATGTGCCTGTCATTGCCCTTGTTGTTCCCTTCTGAACCTAAATGTTTGCGTAATAGCTGTGTCTTATCCCGCCCCTTGCTTTATCTTTTCATTTACGGCACGCTTATTGCCAGCTGCAGCTATGTAAAGTTATGACTCTAGCTTGATGTAGATCTATCTCGGGATCATTCACACTCACAAGTCTGGTCCGATGCTGACAATCTGTTTAGCTTACGATTATTTAGGTCATTAGTGCCACGGACTGAAAATGGCATGATACCCGACAACTTGCATCATCATGTAGATCTAAGCCTATGGATCTTTCTGTTTACTTTATTTAAGATAACAGAAAAAAAGACCCAAGTTTCGGTGATTCCGACACAACCTTGGTGTGACATTTGCTCCGCCTATCATTCTATGGAATGCCGTGCCAGCAATCGCGACGCACGTTGTCTCACTCACAGGTTATTTTCTGTCTGTAAGATGGCTATTATTGTCCCCACTTCTTTTTTGTCATGATAGTCATCATTGCTAGATTTTAACTGCCTCATTGCTGAGCATCAGTTATATAGTCATTTGTCCTCTCTCCATCCACTGCTATCCCCAACCCACATTCAGTCCTACCAAGTGTGTGTGAGTAACCGGTGCTGCCCTCTACTTTCACACGGGCAGTCAGAGCCATCAACAGTCTGTTATTCAAGGTTACTAATTGTTACATGAAGAAGCAGATTATTCTGGGCTCTCATCGCTAAGTCATCTCCAAATCATGTTTGTCGTGTCTATCAAAAGATTCTGCGTGTAAGTGTGAAACACCAGTCAGTGGTCGGAGCATTGGATCAAAGAAAAGAAGGGATGCTAGGTGGATGGCTGAATGTGAACCTACCATGTTATGCTCCCCTTCCCCCTCTCTTCCTGTCATTGGTGGTCAGTCAGATTAGCAAGATGGCAAGTAATGCTGCAAGGTTGATTGCCTTCAGAAATGTAAGAGGACTGCACAAAAGAATAGAAGTTTGTGCATTGCATCTTTTGTGAATATTGCAAAATACATCAGATCTATGATTGACGGAAACTTAAGACTGCCCACTATATAAAAAATATACATGTAATGAGTCTGTAAGGAATGTAGGAAATACAGATCCACAGACTAACCAGACGGAGCCCTCTCTTTGTGTCATGTCACGAAAGTCATGCCAGGGGGCTGGGTGGCCTCATGTTTGTTTTCCTGTGGCGGACTACGTGCTGCCTCTTGGTGTAACGGGAAATATTAGCTCTTCCGTTGTTTTCTCTTCATCACCAAAAAGTGGAACCATGAGAGACATTTTTGTTTTAAAGATTAAAACCTTCACATAATAAGGTTTCTAAATCACCAAAATTTGTACGGATTAGTCCCGATTTACTGGAGTTATTTCAGTGCTACTGTCAGATTGTTAAGAATTTCTTTAACAGAACTTACGTATAACATTGACATGTTTACTCTGCAGAATCGACAGTTGTGAAATGTTTGATTGGCATGAATCTTCCTGCATATGTGTAAAATAATAAGTATCGGATTTGCAGTATTTTGTTTACTTTTGAGAAAATGTTATCCAGTGCCAGAAAAATGAGAAAAAGTACCATCTTACTACATACAAATTTCAAAAATTTGTAGAAGAATAACTATGGCAAATTTTAAAAAATTGATACTTAGCGTTATTTAGGTTAGGAAATATTACATGTGTGCAAAATTTGAAACAATTTCATTGAAAAACACCAAAGCCTTAACTTTTGAAAATTAACAATTTTTGAGGCCAGAAATCATATATGGCGGCGTCTCCATGGCAACCAACCATTCAAATTATTTTTTGACACTTTCCCTCCTCTAATTTGAACATGCTGAATTTAAATATGATGCTTAAAAAAGCCTAAATTGAGTACTTTAGAAAATCACTCTCAGGACCCGCCCCTCTCCTTAAAGGATTCTGCCTTCAGACATGAGGCACCAATCTGTGGTCGGAACATTGGATCAAAGGGGAAAAGAGGATGGTTGGTGGTAAGCTGATCTTGGACATATAAGTATGTCTCTTAACACATGAGAGACTACCTTTTTGAGTACCTCATACTCTTATTAGCAGTGAAGTGGTTAAATTATAACATTTTTTATCTTTTTGGTCAGATTCATTTGGAAAGTGCATTCAAGGACATTGCTGACCGGAACAAGACCATTGCTGAGAAGACAGAAAGCTTACAACAGAAAGATGCAGCCATTGAGCTGCTAGAACAGAGAGAACGTGACCATGAAACCGAGAGAAGAAAATTGCACAATACTATACAAGAACTGAAGGTCAGAAAAGTTTTGATTTTTGCATTACTTGTGCGTAGAGTTTTTTAGCAATAAAAAAGTCTTATTCTTCCAGTCTGCATAACCCAGTTAAAGAAGTAAATGGTAATGAGTTTTGCCTCTCAGTGGAAGGGTATAAACATATAATGTACTGACTGACTTAGATCTTTATCTTTCTGAATTATTTTTCTAATGTGCCAGTTGCAAAATCCCTGTTATTTCATAATATATGTCTTGCGCCTAGGGCAAATGTGTCAGAAGTCACGCCGAGTGATTTCGAGCTACAGTTATTTCTAACTGTTTTCTGACTCAAGTGCCAAATTTATTTCTTTGTTTTTTTTCACAAAGCGGAAATTTAAGCTTTTTTAAATGAAAAAAATAAACATTTTGGTATAAATTTTGGTATCTGAGTCGGAAAATAGGTAAAAACAGCGCACAGCGTCACATTTCAGCTCAAATCGAGACATTTAGTTTAAGCAATAAATTTCCCCCACCAGCGCGCCTGATGTGGTGTTAATGGGGGTCACGAGTTGGGCTTACGCGATAAGCGTTTCACGGTCACGTTGCCCTTATTAAGGGGGCTCGATAGTAAAAAATCACTTTTTTAAAATTCTACTTAAATGAAGCAATTAACGTGATTATAATGTA